>VMBQ01002039.1:109660-141342 GCA_007657795.1 Dreissena rostriformis | reverse complement strand
ACTCAAATGAGATGAGTCGTAACTCACTCAAATGAGATGAGTCGTTACTCACCCAAATAAGATGAGTCGTAACTAACTTAAATGAGATGAGTCGTAACTTACTCAAATGAGATGAGTCGAAACTTACTCAAATGAGATGAGTCGTTACTCACCCAAATGAGATGAGTCGTAACTCACCCAAAACAGATGAGTCGTAACTTACTCAAATGAGATGAGTCGTAACTCACTCAAATGAGATGAGTCGTAACTCAACCAAATGAGAAGAGTCGTAACTCACTCAAATGAGATGAGTCGTAACTCACTCAAATGTAATGAGTCGTAACTCACCCCAATGAGACGAGTCGTAACTCACTCAAATGAGATGAGTCGTAACTCACTCAAATGAGATGAGTCGTTTCTCACCCAAATAAGATGAGTCGTAACTAACTCAAATGAAATGAGTCGTAACTCACTCAAATGAGATGAGTCGTTACTCACCCAAATAAGATGAGTCGTAACTAACTCAAATGAGATGAGTCGTAACTTACTCAAATGAGATGAGTCGTTACTCACCCAAATGAGATGAGTGGTAGCGCACTCAAGTGAGATGAGTCGTAAATCACTCACATGAGATGAGTCGTAACTCACTCAAATGAGATGAGTCGTAACTTACTCAGATGAGATGAGTCGTAACTCGCCCAAATGAGATGAGTCGTAACTCACCCCAATGAGATGAGTCGTAACTCACTCAAATGAGATGAGTCGTAACTCACTCAAATGAGATGAGTCGTTACTCACCCAAATAAGATGAGTCGTAACTAACTTAAATGAGATGAGTCGTAACTCACTCAAATAAGATGAGTCGTTACTCAACCAAATGAGATGAGTCGTAACTCACCCAAATGAGATGAGTCGTTACTCACCCAAATGAGATGAGTCGTTACTCACCCAAATGAGATGAGTGGTAGCTCACTCAAATGAGATGAGTCGTAACTGACTCAAATGAGATGAGTCGTGACTTACTCAAATAAGATGAGCCGTAACTAACCCAAATGAGATGAGTCGTAACCTAATTTAAATGAGATGAGTCGTAACTAACCTACAGACTTATGAATTCTATGGCCGTTCTCGGGCCAAATCTTAGAAGTAAGCCTTATATATATACATGTGTTGATCCAATCTATAAAAACAGCGTCATCATTATAAATCAAAGCAGAGTTAGATTTAAGTGTTCTTGAAATCAAAACCTAATCATATCATTCACTGCCGTGATATGTCAATATTTAATATATGTCTATCCACGAACAATATTAGCAGTACAATTAGGGGGTCCAGGGGGGCACAGCCCCCTTGTAAACTCCGCGATTTCAGTGATTTTGAGGGCTTTGACAACCACTTTTCGAGCATGTCACGCCTTATGTATTTTCATCAAAGTACCTTCTTATAATGCCAAAACGTGCATAGTTTATACGTTATACGGATGGATATAGCCGGAATAAATGCTATAAAGAAGAACACACTGACGGTTATCAGGCTAGTGGCGAATACAGCAGCAAGGAGGAGAGCATGAAAAAACAATATTTTGTACGAAAAAGAGTTTAAATAGGCAATTTAGATCTAGTTAAGTGTGAAACATCAAATGATTTGACTTTACTTTGGCGATATTAGGGGGGGGGGGCGTACGCCGCGTCCGCCCCCTTGGTTCCGCATATGCGTTTACATTAACTAACCTATTACTAATGTATTGACAAAGAAGAGATTTACACATATAAGGTTTACGCGTCGAAGTTAAAGAAATTAGGTATCGTATTTTCAGGTAGAAATAATGTAAAATAACAGGCACAATTGTGTTTCCGTTTGTTATAGTAATTTTAAACATACACAGGTAAAGTATAAAATAGCTTATTTCTGATAAATATCTTTCCTGTCTTTTTGTTATTCAATTACTGAAGCTAAACTTAAACACCTGCATACGATGTTTTATAGAGGGGTCTCAAAATGACTTGTCAAAAGTAGTTACTGCAGGTAGTACAGCTATTCATGAAAGTAATAAAGCATGCCATAACACTAATAGATGGATATTTTATTGTTCATGCCATTGCCTCTAATATTTGAAAAAATGTCAAGATCAGCTGTGTCAGACTGTTTAAATTTAACTATAATGCTATTTATAGCATTTAACTCGTTTGATCTTTGTACGAGTGCTCTACCCGGTTTACGTGTACAGATTCGAGTGTTTCGACGTGTTAAATTTCGTGTGCATTAAAATGTGTTTGTATTGTGGATTAATTGCTTTGACCATTGTGTCAAATGTATATCACACAGGTAAGATCCCGAAAACATAAAGAATCAACATTAGCCTTAGTGATACAGTTATATCTAATTTGTCAACATATCGTTTTATTATGTCAAAAGCAAGGTATATAATTATCGGATAGTTTTGATACGATAATTTCTCAATTTAAGTTTCACCGCAAAACATATGCACTAAACATATTGCAATGCATAGTGAATATATATACTACTTAAAATATTATGATAATATATAGATACGAGTAAAACTCCATAAACCATTGTTAGTAAAAATGCATTTGAATATGATTCTAATTTTTTTCGACATATTAAAACTAAATCGATTGATATCAATTCAGAGCTCCAGATAAAGTTTTGTGAAATTCTAAATGTTACTACCAGATTTTCAAAAAGAATTCTTAACTCTGAAATTTTATTCTAAACGTTACTACTCAGTTTTTGAAAATAATTCTTAACATTTCTAAATGACCTAAAAGTAAATAATAATGGTTATGATACCCATTATTATTTATGTTTAGGTCATTTAGAAAAGTTAAGAATTCTTTTCGAAAACTTAATGTACATACTAATTTTGATATGACCATGGGCATTTTATTTTTCAAATACCTTCATATGCCCAAACTGTGCTTAGATTGCATGCCTTTGATGAATGTTTACATCTTTTACAATTCAAATGGATTTCCCCTTCAATCTTTTCAACGATTAGCCACGGGAATTGTCCCTTCCACTCGTTTTTTGTTTAAGTTTGGACCCGTCGTGTCGCGTTTTTGTTTAGCTTTTCCGACTGTGTCGGCAACTAAACATACAACACCATATAAGATCTTTTCTCTTATGTCTTTCTTAACATTCAAACTTTGGCTCACTGTGCGTACAATATGTTAAAAGCGTGTTTTTTGCACGCTTTGCAGTTCTTAAGGACGTCCTCTGGGCGCAGCCATTTTTTTTGACAGATAGACTGTATAGCGCTTTTATTGGAAAAAATGCGCTTAATTAGACAAACCCGATAACCATTCTATAGAAGTACCGAAAAGATCTTCAATACGCGAAAATAACTCAATAAAAATCGAAACGAACCGATGTTAAAATAATATTCGTAACTTGATTTTGTAATTCTTAATGGTACGACCAGATTTTAAAGTAAATAAGTAACGGACTTGAACATAATTCTAAATTACGAAAATACGACCCTTATCTGCAGCTCTGTATCAAAGATGTCTTTGCTTATTTTGAGACACATGTACATCTATACTTGATCGACAATGCATTGACATTTTCGAAAACACCCGTGTTTACATACAATTGCTTTCTTTTGATAGGCGCGGAGGCTCCAATCTTGACGTCCAACGCCACATGGGTGAATGTTAACCAAGCCTTATAATTAACCTGCACCATCCGACTGCAACAGTTGGAAGATGGTGGCGTCAACCAGAAGGGATTAGTACTTCGTCAAGTATCATTGTAATGAACAACGTGTGTGAGTTTGCACCTGCGATCATGCCAGACGTATTTTCGACCTGTGTGTGCAGCGGAACGACATTAACTTGTACATTGAGACTCTTGGACACAATCAATCATGGAGACAAGTGGAAGTGTTCGGTTTCAATCAACACACAAGCAACATTCAGTAATGAAATAACATTAATTATAACAGGTAAATACCACGTTTATTCGTTGTTAGCTTTTTAAATTAACATTGCACAAATCACGAGATTTGTTTAATTAACAACAAAAACGATTTAATGTAATGAACCAAATTATGTTTTTTTTTGTATTGTTGATGCTGAAGTAAGTAAGTCACAAATGTCTTATAGCAATTAATATATACATAAAATATTCACTTGTGACAAATTGTGATATAAGTTAAGTTATTTTGAAATGCCAATGGATGATATGTTGAAAATATTGTATATACTAATACATTTTGACAAACTGAAGGTTGCTTGATTCGCAATGTGTTTTTTAGTTCCCGTAGTATATGCAACTCTGACCCCAAACGTACCTACAATATCCGCCCTACCCAACGTGGCAATCAGCTACATCCGCTGTGAATCATCAGTTGGACGTCCAGCACCAACCATCACCTGGTACTTGGACGCCAAAATTCCTTCTGACTACAGTGATGATGTTAACCTTACTGGGTATAGCAGAAGTTCAACCTCTTCATATGTGACGACCAGCAGTCTAACAATGACGCCTTCCACTAACTATCATGATGGAAGGCTCTATTGTAATGTATCGAACGGATACGGACAGATCACGTCTGACAGGACTCTGAGAATCAATGTGTTGAGTATATGTTTAGTACATTTCTCTTATGAAAGGTTATTAATGTTTTGAATATAACATAACAAACTTACGTTTAATTCCTCCCTCTCATACAATTCACTTACCATGATTAAATGATAAACGCCGTATATGCTTATAAACGCGGCATGCTGCCATCGAATCTAAATAATACATAGTTTGCTAATAATATAAATACATATATTGGCAGACATTGTATTATAAGTCGATAATCAAGTTGAAAGAAAAATATTAATTTAGCATGTCCCTTTAAAGCTTGCCATACAGCTATAACAAAGATATTATATTAAAATATTAACCATTACCATCCATTTGATTTACACGACTATAACCACCTTGGATAGAAACCTAATGCATGTATGTATTTATGATTCTAGACTATCCGACTAAGCCGACAATAAAGTACAACACGGTAATTGTACCATCAACTATCTGTAATACAAAACAGTACTATGACGCTGGAATGTTTCTCGTCTGGCAACCCGGCGCCGAACATTTCGTGGACCTCATTTAACGGCTCTCTAATTAACAGCTCGGTCATAACAATAAACGTTGCAACGAGTAACAACCAAGAACAAATAGTATGCAGAACCACAAGTATTTTGGATCCAACGTATGGATCCAGGCAAACAGTTGAAAATACAACATCGTTAACTGTGAATATTTTATGTAAGTACCTACTACGGTTATAAGAAATTGATATATTCATTACAGTATAATGTACTGATCACATCGTCATTAAATAAATCTAACTCGTCCATTTATCATAATTATAGTATCATCTCGTACAACACCTTTTTTTCACGGTAAAATGGCATGTGATCGTATATTTTAGTACATCACAATGTATGTTATTTTAAAAATAGTTTTTCGGTAACAGTTCATATAACAAAGTGTTAATTTGCTTTGTTTCCGTAGCGACACACTCGAAAATCAATGATTACTTAACTTATGATAGAATGCAGATGAGCTGTTACATAAATAATGTAAACAGTCCCGTAACATTTTGTTCTTGTATTACATGATGATTCTTGGGGAAGTGAAATGAAAAATCAAATGGAATTTCTATATATAGATAATAACTATAGGATAGGATTGTCTTCTTTCGAATTTTAATATAACTAAAATGAATCGGTTGGTTTATATGTTTTAACAGTTTTTGTGTGTAAGCGCTTGTTTGAACATTTAGATGAACTTAAATTACCGTACAATTGTATGTGGTATAAATCGTTTATGTATGTCGGATAACAACCTCATCTAAACATTTGTATTAAAGGTTCGCAATTTACGGCTGCCACTACATAATGCCACTGCATTATTTCTTCTATCTCGTATACTTAGTTGCTCCTGAGAAGCCAACATTTAGATTTCAAACGTGTGTAACGTATTCTCAAACGAATTATCTGAAGGTGATACGAGGTCATTCCGTCTCGGGCAGATGCACTGCCAAAAGCGAGCCGGTTTTCAAAGTTTTACTGGACACCTGGCAATAATGGAAACGATGATGTTTTCTTAATCACCAACGTCAGAAGATACCACAGTGGCAATAACACATGCATAGCAAATAATGAAATGAACCCATCATTTGGTGGGATTATCAATGGAATAAATCAGTCAAGTTTTCATCTATACCTATAAGGAAGCCAGATATTTTTGAAGTAGTTTGTATTGATTTGCATTTCTTAAGTTTTCAGATGTCGGTTAATATGCTCTGGTTTGTTTTTATTGCAAAATGATAATCGATATAAACACGCTATGTTTCAGCACCAGCGGCTGCTCTGTTCATTGGCAACTATACCGTTGTATTGAACACAACGTTATCTGTCACTTGCCCCTACATGCCTGGAAACCCACCGGAGACGAGATTCACGTGGTTCCACGGCAATACTGTACAAATTGGATCTTATCTAAATCTTTCTCTGTCTAATATGCAGCTGTCAGGCGAAGGCTACTACAAATGCAGAGTTAACAACACTATGGACCCGACGGGATGTGCCACTCAGGAGGCCTACGATGAAACTACATGTTACGTGGATGTGCAATGTAATTAGAAGATAAATGTATACTACATGAGGGTATCAAAAAGAAAGCATGTATATGACGCCATTGTTTTTAGGAGCAAAGTACTCAATTAAGGTCATTTACTTATCATCTGTTTGTGTATATTTTAGATCCTGCTAACATAAGAAGATTTTATGCCGACGGATCAAATTTTGCGTCTAGTGTAACCATAGCCGAAGGTCAGACTGTGACGATACTCTGTGAAGCTGACAGCGACCCTTTAGCAAAACTTGAACTCGTAAAGATTACGAAAGGTGATGAGCGCCTATTAATGGAAACAAACAACAACACAATATCTGCTCGTGTTGCGAATGCGCGATGTGAATTTGATATGGGGGTCTACCAATGTAAAGGAAAGAACATCCATAATGCAGTTCAACAGGTTCGCGCACTATGTATTTAGACATCAGGTTCGATAGAAATTCGATGATTCATATTTGATATTTACATACAATCAGGTTCACCAAGACCTTCACCATTTGCTCCACCGATTGCCATATCATATAGAAGAAGAAATGCATCAGCTATTTTAACGTTCACTATTGTGGCGTATCCTCCTCCTATTGATGCAGCAGCATATATTTGGCGAAAGCAGGTAGATGGTGAATGGGTAACACTGCACAATAGTAACAGGTTTCAAATGTATATAGCAAACGACAGTCTGCAGACAAACATTTCCATATCGCAACTACAAATTGAAGATTTTACAAACTATTCAGTCCGTGTGAACAATCCGTTCGGATCTAAAGAGCAAACATTTGTTATTCGAGCAAATGGTATGCTTATTTAACCATTGCTTTTTTTCGTGGCACACTTAAATGTATTGATGCTATAATTCTATGATAGACTGAATATACGATCAAACAATATTGGTTTTGCAAACTAGTTTTAAGACACATAGTTATTAACATTAATGGTATCCCTCTTAATGATACTATTGACAAACATTCAACGGAATGGATGCAGCAAACATTACCAGAGTAATCGTCTTTTACAGAGCAGCCCTCCATGCCTCAACAAGTTGTTCTCGTCTATGCCATGGTGACTGAAAGTTCAATTACAGTTCAATGGACCCCTGGATTTAATGGGGGTGAAGACCAACGGTTCGTGATCGGTTACAAAAAGGTTGCAGATGAAATCTTGACTTACATAAACGTGTCTTCAACAGTTACCCAATTGAGTATTGGGGAATTAGTTTCGGGCACAAAGTATGAAGTAAAAATGTATGCAGAGAATTTAATTGGAAAATCGGATTAGACTACTGTATTTAATGTGACAACAAAGTCTGTTATTTCAGGTAAGTATTGATGTTTTGCATTCGATAGTTTTGCGTATGTTAAATGTTATTTTATTACAAACTATAACTTGTTTGGCTTGTATACTATATATTCGGAAGTGGTATTGGCAGCAGAGACATCCTCTCTAGAGCAAGAAAGAAATGTCATGATTTTTATTTTGCCTCCATCCCGCAGAATAATTAACATAAATATTTCGCAGTTCAATGGCCAAGATTTGAAAGCACATATCGAACAACGGAATATTTATTTAAACAAAGACACATGATTTCATACTGTCGATTGCATATAGCATCATAAAGGACATCACCAACATTTTTACCTGAGCATGTGTAACAACAAGTACACTTAATATATTTCACTGTAGGAGCTTAGACACACGCATATACACATCTTTAATATATTTATCCCACTTTTACAGAGAATTCGGTTGATTAAAGCCCCGTTGATTAAATTCTGCTATAAACCGGCACGAAATGACGTAATGTTTTCGCCAAAAGATGTAATAAATTAAGCGAAATTATCCAGTTAAACTAATTTTGTTTAAATATAAAGGTTTACGGAATAAAAAGTGCGATAAATAGAATAATAGGTTGGTATTGATTATAGATCAGGTTTATCATACTCGGCACGAAAACGAAACAGCACTCGCCAAGGCTCGTGCTTTTTGTTTTCTAGACCTCGCATGATAAACCTGATCTATAATCAACACTAACCTATTATTCTCTATGTATCACATGCCATACCCTGTTTCCCATGCCATATAACCATTACATATATTTTTATATTACACATGTGTAATATACTTTTTAAGCGTTTATATTGGCTTAGTTTTCGTTTATTGACCAATCGCATTTTGTTATTTTGCTGAAATGACGCTGCAACGTCAAATGACGTCACGAAATGTAAATATCATTATGTTTGCGTTAATATTTATGTAATTTGCTCATTTAAAAGCATGTGATAAAAAAGATCTGACACTCGTTGTCATATCATACCATATTTTATTAAACTCGTCCAGGAAATTCGTTAGTAAGCTCGCCAAAGGCTCGCTTACTAACAAAATTCCTGAACTCGTTTAATAAAATATGGTATGATATGACAACTCATGCCATATCCTATTAATTTGCGATAGAAAAATAGTGACAACACTATATGAAAGATCTTGACAATCAAACAATCTTACACGTTAACATATAAACTGTACAAAGTATTCAAATTATTACGTGCATCTGATGTCTATGGTTATTTGCGGATTCTCAATTCCGCAATTAATTCTATGAAAATCATTTAAATATTGATGTTTTAGGCCAACGATTTATATTATTTTAAATAAAAAAGTATTTCAAAAAATGAATCGGAGGAGATACATCTTTAAATTTTAACTCGCACTCCTATGTTTTTAACTAGAAAACGGATCCTCTCCATCGGTTGAGGGTGCTGTAGGTGGTGCTGTAGGCGGAACTCTCCTGGCAGTCATCTTGGTGGTGCTGTGGAAATATCGGAAAACGTTTAAACGTATGTATATACTGGAATAAACGTTGATGTTATAGTAAAGATTACTAGCATTGTACATTTTATGTAGAAATATATTGCTTTCACAGTAAGTAACTTGCCTGAATAAGGTTTCAAAGGTTAAACTCAAAACAAAAACAACCTTTTTTTTCAAATTAGGTATTAATGTTTTGTCAAACGGAGTTCACAACTTTATTGTATTATACCTATGTATCTCCACCGACACAATTATAAACTCATCTTTCTTTGAACAAATACTCAAAAATGTTGACATATACATGGACCTTTACGTCATTTTCATAGAAATCAATCTGGGAATGCCTCAAGAACCATAAAATTAGCAGATCCGTGTGATATTTTTGAAAATCATGTTCTTTTTAAGTGTAAAATGTATAATTATGTAAATGTACCACTGTCCAAATTTTACATACAGTGTTGTAATTAATTTATTACTACGCATAGATAAAACCGGTTAAATTAATATGAGTCTCAGCACATACTGTGTTATATATTTAGTATACAATTCGTTACACATTTTCAGGTAAACCTGGTGAAGATGCCAATTACGATGACTTACTCAATAGACAGTAAGTTACAATTCTATTTGTTAATAGAATTATTCCGTTTTGCAATATTTGTTTTCACCTCATTAACATGGTACTTAGTAGTTATACGATTTCTTTTTCTGCGAGATAAAAGCAAACATAAAACTCATGAAAGTTCTTGTTCTAGAGCCGAGGTCCCTGCTGCCAATTCCAGTTCCGAATATGCAGAGTATAGAGTCGGTATGATATTGAATATTTCAATACATGTCATTTCGTGTTAAATATGTAGGTTATGATGTAAACTTCACAACGTTTCAATTAATTCAATGAAATAATGTAGATATGTATAATCTATAGTCAATCTCGTACATGTGCAATGAAATAGTAACACGAATTTAAAAACAACACATACACTCAGCGTTAAACTAGTATTTATCACGCTTAAATACGGCTTATCATGCCCAATATAGTATATACTTATCGTATTGTTAGTATGTAAAATAGTTAAATAATGCTACGCGAAGGAAGAAATGTAACATGAACACAATGTCGACATATTACAGTACTTCTTTTATTTCATTTGACTCGCTGAATGATGACAAACTCTTTTTAAGAAATTAAATAGAATCTATAGAAGAAGGTAAAATAAATAAGCGATCAAACCAAATTATATCGATGCAATCACAAGTAAAATATAATTGATTATTTACAGTAAGGTAAATCATTTCGAATGCCTCATTTGACGAAACTATTGGCTTCGTTTTATGTGTTCTCGTTTGTTAATTATTGTTTCGCTTATTAATTAGACATCCACATGTTTACCACTTACAACTATAAACTTGTCAAACAACAAGATGTAAATACCACGTACAATTGTAAGCTCATTTTGCAATGGACATTATCATAGACTCGAGCCCCTCTGTCAGCATCGACATTCTTATTCATGCCACGTACAGCCCCAACAAATACTTATTGTATTATATGAGCGCGCATTACACGAAAATTGTATTATCATTATGTTTGTGTTATCATAAAATGAGGAAACCTTGTGCAAACATATGTTCAGTTTTAGAGTGTGGGTTATTATCATATATTCTAATTAGTTATTTTTTACCATTTAATTTAAACAGTTGTTTACATTTAAATCGCCCCCACCAAAAATAAAAAAATACAGCAATACCTACTTGTTTGTGTTCAACAATTGCACTTTCAATTTGAAAAAAAAAAACATCATTTTGATTGACATTAATGTTGTCACTGTATACAATATGGCAACAAATATAGGTAAAATGTAAGCGAAGTCAGCTAAAATAGTATTATTAAAATTCAAATACATTTTATCAGAGGAAAACTTGTAAATTTACTCTATTGTTTATTGAATACAAGATGCCAACTATAATTGGCTATTAAACACTGGAGAATACATGCAACACACCATCAAGGATATCAAATTCCAACCTCTTGAAAGCTAAACAGTATCAATAAATTCAAGCCATTGTTTTATTTCAGAATCACAGCTGGGAAACCAGAACGAGACCCTCGCGGAAACTTCGTTTCGTGACTATTCGGGCTTATCACACCGTGGCAAACAGGATTATAGTGTTATGAACCGTGTACCTCAAGTTTCTGAAAATGATTGTGCAATGGCGAATCAGGAAAACGCCTATGTTAATTTGTCATTATCAGAAACATAAATATTGCCTTATGTTGTAATTGGAGTGGTTTCATCAATAATAATTATAGTGCAAATTAAACTATTCAAATATTTAACTATATACGATAATCGATATTTGAAGTTGTTTGTCAAACATATGCTATATTTACACTGCAACATATAATTACCTTTAATTGGCCATAATCATCTTTTATTATCCAATAAGAATGCATTTGTTTTTCATTCAAGTACAGAACATGTGTTAGTATGCAAACGCGTTTTGTTTCAATCCTTGACCAAATAATTCTTACAAATATGAACATTACACGTATCATAATAATAAAGTGATTAGTTTAAGTTATAGAGTACAATCATAAACGGAACATGTTAATATCTCAGTAACATATCAAAACATATTTAATTGCGTATAGTGAACATATGATATGATGGAAATCAAAACAATTAATTAGTTATAACACGTACGAGTGTATATCACCGAGAGGGATACATTTAATATATATGTATTCACGAGTGTTTTGGATATGTTTATGATATTTATACTGTCAAACTATATGTTTTAACACGAACAACATGTTTTAAATGATTTACATAATATCAAGCATATTGCTACATGTATGGTTATTTCAACAAAATAACACAATTTTCACAATATATAAAACTTTAAATTGTTATGAGCACATTATGTTTGTACACGTGTTTGTAAGAGTATAATCGAGAGCTAATTAAATGTGCTTTAACACATATGCATGTTTTGCATATAAAACACATTTTTTTATCGATCGTTTATGTTTGATTTTTACAAGGGAGTATTCAATATTTTTCAAATGACCAGTTTCATTTAATTAACTACAAACACAATAAGTAAACAAAATCGATCTTTCAACACGTGCTGCTGGTGTTTGAAATTATTTTAAGCACCAGTGGCAATACAAAAACATATGAATCATGTTACAAATGATTATTCAAAATGGTATTGTGGTCGTTTAATGTGCAGTAATGTTTAACTGTTTGTTTTATGTTTTCTGTAATTTTCGAAAACAAAGTTAATTACTGTTTTCGTGTTATGTTCAATAATCGTTCACTATGAACATGCATGTAAACATAAATAGCATTAAAGTACTCAATAAAGTTGTCTCAAACAATCATGTCGAATCATTTAAACCTTGATTTGAGAAATATAAAACAACATCATTAATTATTACACTAATTCATTGGGACATCGACTCCTCCCAATGAATTATTTCATNATTTCAAGTCTTAACACGGGCGAAGAAAGCTCCTCATGGGGTTCCTCTCCTGACGAACGTTCTTCATGTAGATGCAAAACACGGCTTTTTCCTTATTTTGTAATTTTTAATTATTGTTACCGTGTTCTTTTTTTTCTTTTTTTTTATAATGATACAGTGCTTAAGTATGTTCAAGCAGAATTCTCGTTGTGTTAAATACCATTTTATATAAAAACATTAAAATAAACATGTAAACATGGACAATTCATTGATTAAAACATTAAATCACCTATTTGGACATTACTTTTCAAACCATATCTTAATGTTTTAAAAACAAAATATGAACTAGGTAATGCATATACAAAGTTAAACACAAATATCCTACATTTTTGACATAATAAAACGAACAAAATTGATAATCATTACAGAAAAACATAATTGTTTCCATAAGAATCAAACGAATCTGCAAGTGCTGACACTGTGCTAGACTGTTTTGGTGTTTGTTTAGAGGTTCCAGCATACGTTTTTCAAAACCAAACTGTTTGTTATAACCAATCAAATGTGTACAAAACAAATTATAATTAACAACTTTAGCTTTCTACATTTATATTGGTCATACTTTCCAAAGGGTCTATTGAAAAACAAATCACTATAATCTAACGTTTTTCATACATTTTAATTTTATTTTATAATATATTTTAACAATATATACTAATGAAACAAGAACGTTACTTTTCTGCTGGTGAGGTGACAAAAAGTGTACTACCAACGAAAAACCGTGGTTATTTAAGATAACTGATAAGAACATCCATGAACGGATTTATCTGTACTTGTGTGCAGTCAAACTCTAACTCTTCCGTTGATACCGATACGGGACGAAAACAATAGTTGGTTCGTCACTTGTACTTCTTCGCCAATATTGTTTCGTACTTGGGTATCAGTCGGGTAAACGCGACTTGAATGCGCTTTCCGAATTCCTTATTTGGTTAAAATCATACTTATATATATGTGCCTTTAGTGTACATGAATAATGATCATATTGTAAATGGAAAAATAAAAATCTGCCGAATAGGCAATTGTCTCTGAGCTAAACTTAAAACAACATCAACAATGCGTTATTTTCTGAATGTCTTAAATGCTTATGATAATGTTATGAAGTGATATCACATGCTTCTTTGTTATTATACAGAAATGCTGTTATGAATAAGTTTCTCGAAATCAACATTAAAAGTTGAGAAAACAACAAAAAATAGAATGTAAGCTAAACACCTAGAAGCATAAGTTTGGAAAAATAAAATGTTAACATGATTTATTATAGGTAATTTTATTTAATAATACTATTTTTTATTTTTTTTTATAATATATTCCATTGTCATTCTTCCTCTCGCTATAATTTAATACTGTCAGAATTTTAGTCTATACACTGCCCCCTTAAAATATTAGACAACGCCTATATACCCATGGGGAACAAACATGCGCGAATTATTATGAAATAAACAATGCATTATCTCTCATGTGAAGAAGCGCATATTTGAGGATTATATTACACAAGTTATATTTAATTCAAGCAAGTCTTTATGCGACTGCCAACTGACAGCATATCGCCTGACTTAAAACCTCGTAAACATGTTTTAAGTGTGTCAAGGTCTAGATGTCTGTGCAAAGCAATCCGAACTTTAAAGCGGCATTCCAGCTTTTATCATTTATGTGACATGCAAAAACAATGGAATGACCTTAAACACATCTCATTTATTCACGCAATAATAATTTGCATCATAATCTTAAACTGTAAACAATGTTGAACGTTTTTTATTGAAAATAAAAACTTTTTAAACATTAACATTCTTATATTGAAATGGTGTTTGAATTCCGAATCCAGCTCAATTCCAATTGTTTCAAATAAGCGGTATATATAAAAAAGTTAGACCGCGATACACGAGATTCGGATAATAAGGGCGATATTTGAATAATAAAATATCGTGTATCCCCTCGTGGGTCGCGCAAAATATCGTGCGTCGCTTCGTGTTTCGTGCGTCGCCCTTTGAACGCGGACACGATATTTTGCGCGATACTCAATGCGACACACGATATTTACCACGATATATCGCCTTTTGGGCTCCCGACAGAAGGGCGATATTTGGTGGTACATTCTCGCGCGTCGCTTCGTGTATTGCGTAAAATATCGTTTGTCGCTTCGCGTGCCGCGCAAAATATCGTGTATCGCTTCGTGTGTCGCCCTTGATGAAAGAAGGGCGAGATTATACATGGCACTATCCGGATTCCGTAGTTCGGAGCTGTGCATCGTTTGGGTTTTGGTTCAGTTAGTTTTCCACGGAAGGCTAGTATTTGTCAAGCAAAATAAAATGTTGAGTTATGAGAATTACAAAAGGCTAACTCAACTACTGGCTTTCAAGTTGCAACTCATTCCCTGACTTACGAGTCGAAATTCACTCACTGCCTACGAGTCTTATCACAATCAGGGGCTTACAAGTCGAAGATCAATAACTGGAATACACGTTATAAAGTACTCATTTGTTTACGAGTCGTAAAGTACTCGAAGACTTACGAGTCGTAACGTACTCACAGACTTACGAGTCGTAACGTACTCACAGACTTACGAGTCGTAACGTACTCACAGACTTAAGAGTCGTAACGTACTCACAGACTTAAGAGTCGTAACGTACTCACAGACTTACGAGTTGTATCGTTCTCACAGACTAACGAGTCGAAACGTATTCACAGACTTACGAGTTGTAACGTACCCACAGACTAACGAGTCGTAATGTATTCGACAAACTTACGAGTCGTAACGTACTCACAGACTTACGAGTTGTAACGTAGTCACAGACCTACGAGTCGTAACGTTCTCATAGACTTAGGAGACGTAACGTATTCACAGACTTACGAGTTGTAACGGTCTCACAGACTTAGGAGACGTAACGTATTTAAAGACTTACGAGTTGTAACGTACTCACAGACTAACGAGTGTTAACGTATTCACAGACTTACGAGTTGTACCGTACTCACAGACTTTCGAGTCGTAATGTATTCACAAACGTACGAGTCGTAACGTATTCACATACTTACGAGTTGTAACGTATTCACAGACTTACGAGTCGCAACGTATTCATAGACTTTCGAGTCGTAACGTATTCACAGACTTACGAGTCGTAACGTATTCACAGACTTACGAGTCGTAACGTATTCACATACTTACGAGTCGTAACGTATTCACATAGTTATGAGTTGTAAAGTTTTCACAGACTTACGAGTTGTAACGTACTCATAGACTTACGAGTCGTATCGTACTCACAGACTTACGAGTCGTAGCGTATCCACAGACTTACGAGTTGAAACGTACTCACAGACTTACGAGTCGTAACGTATTCGCAGACTTACAAGTCGTATCGTATTCACAGATTTACGAGTCGTAACGTATTCACATACTAACGAGTTGTAACGTACTAACAGATTTACGAGGCGTAACGTATTCACAGACTTACGAGTCGTAACGTATTCACAGACTTACAAGTCGTAACGTATTCACAAACTTATGAGTTGTAACGTATTCACAGACTTACGAGTTATAACGTATTTACAGACTTACGAGTTGTAACGTTCTCACAGACTTACGAGTCGTAACGTACTCACAGACTTACGAGTCGTAGCGTATTCACATACTTACGAGTTGTAATGTATTCACAGACTTACGAGTTGTAACGTACTCACAGACTTACCAGTCGTAACGTACTCACAGACTTACGAGTCGTAGCGTATTCACAGACTTACGAGTTGAACCGTACTCACAGACTTACGAGTCGTAACGTATTCACAGACTTACGAGTTGTAACGTATTCACAGACTTTGCATGAAAAACAACATGTTTTTTGTGAGATACAATAATTGTGTCTTTATAAAAGAAGAAATCATCCTTAATTATTCTGGTAGTAAAAGTGTTACAAAATGGTCTTAGTACATGTAATATTGATATATACACCTGTATTTACAAGTTCTGAATGGTTAAAATGCTAAACATAATATTAAATCAGATGTAATTGTTCTTAACGCACTTCGGTAATAATAATAGATGGAATAACAATTAAACAGAGCAGTTATTTGGACAACAATATATTCATTTGAATCTTTTCATTATGAAAGAAAATATGACAAAATACATATTAAAAAAACAAACAATGAATAACTTTCATGGAATATTTACAGTTGGGTGTTTTTTAGTAAAACACTAGTATAATTTTATTTCTAAAGAACAGAGCATCATAAGCATTCGATAAATCTAACCTTTTTTCATAACACTCAGTAAGTTTACATCAATTAGCACTTTTAACAATAAAATAAACCCAAAAACTTATGACCAGTATTTACGTTCTTCCTTTCGCACAGTTCTACAAGTACATTTGGAAGATGTGCTAAGTTTAATATTTATATTGTATTGAATCAATTATACATATGTATAATGAC
The DNA here is from genome assembly GCA_007657795.1 of Dreissena rostriformis. Taxonomy (NCBI): domain Eukaryota; kingdom Metazoa; phylum Mollusca; class Bivalvia; order Myida; family Dreissenidae; genus Dreissena; species Dreissena rostriformis. Next base: position 123,950 of record VMBQ01002039.1, on the reverse strand, counting down.
TTTTTTTTAATGTAATTCACAATTATACGTAATCCACTAATTGTAATTTTGCTTCAGTTGATGTAACACTTGTGTGTGATAAATTGCTTGACAAAACATAACGTGAAATTGGATGCCAAGTAGACCTATGCATTAACATACCGTTGTTAAGCCAATTATGTTGATTTATATCATTTAATTTCAGTGTGTCAGGCCAAATTAATAATTAGAAACTCGTGCTCAACATAATGTGTTAAACTTTTATAAATATATTGGTCACATATATATTTTTCCTGAACAATGACAAATGACGTGTATTGGTATGGACAGACTAAATTCCGTTGTAACACTCAAAATACGAGTGTTCTTTGAACAATGCTTATATGTTTAGTTAAACATAGTATGTATGTTGAACAATAACAATTCACATATCAATCATTTTCAAACCAATGCGCATTATACATATACACGTTGGTAGCTAGCACTTCATATTATAACTATATATACAAGTTTTCAATTTGTTAAAATTTCTTTATGTACATTAATTGTTTTCGATTTTACAAAATCATTGTAAATATGAACGTTTGTTTAAGTCTCAGTTTTCGATAATTCCAAATTAATGTAGACTTTGTCTTCATTCTTCAATGCAAAACCATCATCTGAAACTTCAGATACACGGTTTATAACACTATTCCCCTCTGGGCCGCCCATTGATATGGCCGAATATTCATGAAAAGAAGTTTCAGCGAGTGTTTCGTACTGGTTTCTGTCCTGGGATTCTGAAATAACATGTTGTTGTTGTTTTCAATGCATTTCCGATAGTCCGCAAAACAACCGTTACCTGTTCAAAAGACGCTTACTACATTTCAATGATCGTTTTATGTAATATTGTGCTGTATGTTAATTCGTGTGCTGCATTGGCAATGTGTAACTTGTCTTACATAAACGTTGTATAGTCTGACCCAAAGATTTTATCCCCTAGAAATATGCATACAGTTGCAAAATTCCTATAGATAACCTTTTCACTTCATTAGATATGGCAAGGAGTATACACATTATTGTATTTTCATAAACATAAAAAACCAAACGGTTTGATCAAAGCATTCAAACAACATAAATGACATATAAAAGCTTATTCAAAATCATACCGACTCTGTACTCTTCATATTCTGAGCTGGTATTGACAGCAGGGATGTTTGTCCTGGAGCAAACAATATCATCATTCTTATTAATGCGAACTATCATGTGTACACATGTGGCGAATTGTTATCAGCAAGCGTAGTATTAATTAACTTCTGGGGAGTAATTAACAGCACGCGGATTATTAATGCAATGTTGAAGAGTAATTATCTGTAAGCACTGTAGTTATGATGATAAAGATATAAGCAAATCTTATCAACTAATTAAAAAGTGTTGCATACTGTCCGTTGAATAAGTCATCGTAATGAACACCAGCATTAGGATTTCCTGGAAATAATTAAAAATGTACACTAAAATCCACACACAAACACTGCGCTCAGAAATTAGCCTGAAAACGTATTACAGTTATTACTTTAACTCTTTTATGTATTACCACTTTACATGTACATGATAAAGATAAATCGTCGCTCCAAAATTGCTTTTTAAACAATAAACTATTATTATATGGCAACTTTAGATAAGAAATGGATGAGTACATTATTTCAATCTCAGCTACGAACTCAATACACAACGGGGATCAAAGCATTGTACCAGTGCACAATATCATTAAACATGAGATTGGGAGATTAACTGAAATATAAGCCAACTTGGTATGTAATTCCTCATTTAGACATTTTGCTTACTACAAACCGATATACTAGCGTAGTTATTGCATTGCTAGTAATATATACAATAACATCAACGTTTTATCCATAATATACATACGTTAAAACCTGTTCCTACATTTCCAAAGAACCACGAAGATGACTATCACAAGAGTTCCACCTACAGCACCACCTACCGCAGCCCCGACAGCTGGACTTGCTCCGTTATCTAATTAAATGTATAAATAGTGTGAGTTAATAGGTGTTTTTGATGGTGTTTAGTAGCCGCGTAAAAATCGCATCATATAGCATGTTTTCTGTTTTGACCATCCGACCGGCTCAACATATTGTCAACATTTTAGTTGTTACTAAAGAAACACAGAGTGAAGTAAACAGAGACACAAATAAAACAAAACGTTGAGTTCGATTACTGACATGCAAATATATTCAGTCATTTAAAAAATGGATAGAATTTACTAATATTGCATTTAGCAGGCAGCCACTACCTTGCATCATACACTATTATTTCAAACAAATAACAATTGCAATGAATTTCAGTATATAATACATAATATGATCATTTTGAACCTGTAAGATAAACACAATGTAAAGTATTCGATACAGCCACAGTAAGGTGAACTATATTTAATGACTTATTTAATGCTCATGAAAATCATGTTTAAAAATGTCGTAAAAAATAATTAATATTTGTTAAGCATCGACATGTTTCCGGTGGTCTACACTCAAGTTGAGCTTCTCTGAACTTCACATTTGAAGAGCAAAAATTAAATTATACATACCAGTTTTAGCTCGTGTTACAAATGTCACCACCATGGTTTCGTCTGATTTACCAACTGAATTTTCGGCATACATTTTGAATTGGTATGCGGTCCCAGCAGCCAATTGTTCCATTGACATTCGAGTTATATGTTGGAATACAGTTGTGTATACCCAATGATCACTTGTCACTAGTTTGTATCCAATAACGAACCATTGATTTTCACCTCCATTAAATCCTGGTATCCATTCGACCGTTACAGAACTGTCTGTTACCAACTCTTCAACTACACGAAATTGTATTGGCACATCTGGTTGTTCTGTAGAAAATCACTTCAATAATAAGTTTACATATGTGTTAATGCATTACTTTAGGTCTGCAGTTTGCTAACTTTAGTTCGAAATCATAAGTCCTATCCACCAAAGAATAACAGAAAGTGGCATTAGTGTATTACCATTCGCATGAATGACAAATGAATGTTCCGTGGAGCCAATTTGATTGTCCACTTTGATGGTATAAGTTGCAAAATCATCTTCCTGTACTTGCAATATTGACAGGTTTGTCTGCAGTCTGTTGTCGGAAATGTGAATATGAAGTTTGCTAGTATTATTGAGAATTAACCATTTGTCGTGTACTTGCTTCCACCACATAAATGCTGACGAAGTGCTTGGGGAAGGGTAAGCCACAATAGTGTACGTTAGAATTACACTACTGTTTATTTTCGTCCAAACGTTAGGTACAGGTGGCAAAAATGGAGATGATCTCGGCGCACCTTCATATATAGAAATGTTTAATTATAAATAATAACATGTATAGAAAATGGTTATCCACATGAGAAACTTTGAAACAGAAAACAAGTACATAACGTAACTCACATTTGATCTTGATCTCAATCTCTCGCACCTGCTGCACATTATTATGGGTGTTGTTCGCTCTGCATTGGTAAATTCCCATGTCATATTCACATCGTGCACGAGGAATAGATGCGGATATTGTGTTATAATAATTTCCTCTTAGTAAATCATTTTCACCGCGAGTATTATTCATTAGTAGCATAGACGCCAAAGGATCGCCTTCAGAAGCACAGTGTAATACCACAGTTTCATTTTCGTTTACTGTTATATTTGACGCTGTCTCAAATCCGGTGGCATGAAACCTCGTAATATTGGCGGCGTCTACAAAGTAATTTGTTGTTAAACGAATTAGGATAAACAGCTTAGGTTTAACGCAATATGTTAATTATGCTTAATGTCTTAAGGAAATATATTTACATAAATATACGTATTAACCGTTCACTTACATTGTACATCTACGTAAAACAGTGTTTCATCAAAAGCCACCTGTGTACAACATCCTGTAGGTGTCATAGTGTTGTTTACTCTGCACTTGTACATGCCCTCGTCAGAGGTCTGCATGTTAAGCAATGCAAGGCTTTGGTATTATCCAACCACGCGAGATGTATTCAAGCGTATCCATGTAAAATTTGTCTCAGGTGGATTCCCACGTGTGTAAGGGCACATGACAGACAAGGCCTGGTTTCTCAAAACGGTTTGATTCTGTATATGTTGTACGGCCACCGGAACTAAAGTGATAAAATGCACAACGAGTACATCTCAATGAAGCATCGTAACACGATTGGATGCCTCATATTCGTTATATAATAGGTCTACCAAATTAACGTATGTACATCAATCGGTCTGCACATATAAGGTGTATTAATTGCTTTTTCAATATAAATCAACAAAGTATGAATGCTAAAACATACACAATATGTCAAGTGTAAACATCACATTGGCATGCCCAGTTATGACCTGCGGTGGGAAAATTGAGTTCATGACATTGTTGACATCAAGTGTGTATTGCCCGGCCGACAGTGCGCGTGGTATTGTGAGTTGTTGTCCAACCTGTTTCATTCCATCAGGAAGTGTCCACACATAGCTCATGGGTGGTGGGTTGCTCTTGCTTGTGCAATTTATGTTCAATGATTCATTTTTAACTACCCGTATAGTATTTCCTGTTATAAACTTATCTCCGATTGAACAGGTTGGGGTTGACGGTGAATCTGTAAAGAAAAACTTTATTCAATGTGTTTTCCAAGGTATATATACATTACATGTTTTTACACATTTTGTATGTAGAAGTCGATTCGTTTGTCCTTCAAAAGATATCAACATAAAGCTTGTGATTTTATTAATAGCTATGATCGAAAATGTCTTACTATAAGTAACTGATTTTAAAGTTATTTAAAATTGACAGGGTTTGAATCAGTGGATGAGAAGTAGTGTTGGAGTCCTTTTCAAATATAACACATATTGTTAGAACATTAATATGTATATATATTTACGCACACAACAGTATAATAATTATATTCGCACCTTTTTGTTCGTATTTTACAAATCATACAATTATAATTTTATTAATGACTGCTTTTATATATGACTTCAGGTAAATTACTAGTTGAGAAATGTTATTAAAAAAAATAACATAATGGTAATTTGCAGAAAACTGCACTATGATTTAATCACACAACAAGTGGTGATGAAATAAAAGTTTTCTTTTTTTTGAGCATATAGTGATTATTTCGTGTAAGTCAATTACATTTATACATAAGGAAAATAAGATACAGACTCCTTAAAAATTAAACAATTTATTATAAAAATGAAAATTGAAGGATTCAACGACATATAATATTGAATTGTATTTTTTTCAGTGAACAAGTCCTCTTATCTAGACAATTACACTTGTATTCATGTGATAAACATTAATAACAATTAATTATACTTACATAAGATGTTAATCACTAAATCAGTTGTATTATAACGTGTTGCCATAGTTCCATAGGTTGGCTTTATAGCACTTGTGGCCCTGCATGTGATCGTATCTGTGTTTACTCTATTGCCCCATTGCAGTTTAATTGCCATGTTGTTAATCAAAGAACCATTAGATAAAAGCCATGAAAGATTTGGCATTGGATTTCCAGAGGAATAACATTCTAACGACAGAGTACTGTTTAGTATCACAGATATGTTGTCGCGGATAACTATCGATTTGTGCATCATTGTCGGCCTTGATGGAAAAACTGTAAACAGTCAAAATAATTGTGGAAATATAAAATACTTGTGATATATATTTTTTTTAAACCTATTTATTTTAGCTCGATTGCATCGAAAGCCTAAGGCTTATTTGAAACGCTCTCGAGTCCGTTTCCTTGGACTAGAACCAGTACTTGGTGTCTTTGGGGGAGATCTAAAGAACGCTCCCACTGTGGGGATCGAACCCGTGACCTCCCGGTCGCTAGGCGGACACCATATTCACTACGCCACGGCGACCTTAAAAATATTTCAATTGGGACTACAACTAAAATGGGCATCCGAAACTATTGAAAAAGGAATAAACCAAAAATAGTTTTTTTCATTAAATCAGTCAGTACAGAAAAAACCCGCTTACCCAACACATTGATAGAGAGTCTCGCGTTGGATATGATTTGCCCGTATCCATTGGTGACTTTGCAATATATACTTGAACCGTGATCTTCGACTGTAGGGGTAATAGTAAGAGTACTCGTCGTTACGTATCCGGTTGTTTCACTTCTACTGCTTGATGTAATATTTACATCATTGGTGTCATCCGACGGTGTGCTTTCATCTAAATACCAAGTAATAGATGATGTCGGGCGGCCCTCGGAGGATATGCATTTAATGTCGCTGATGGTTACGTCTTGTAACATAGAAATCGTCGCTATGGCTGGAGTCAACGTTACAAATGTCACCGAAACTAAAAATAATGAGCTAATATATTAAGCATTTTATTTTATTCCGGTATATATATAACCATAATTCTACATTGTTTTACGCTTTTACACTAAGATATAGATGTTAATGATATCCGCCGTGTGGTTATGTTCGTAAGTAATGAAACGTATAACAAGTAGTCTGGTATTCGATTTGCAAAACTATACCTGAGTGTTCTAAAGTCAGCGATGACATGTTCGTTGTATAAGGGATGTAACACGAATAATTGCCGACAGATGATCGTGTAAAATTTATAATTGTCAAGTTGAATTTTCCTTTTTCAGCGTCGTATGTTAAGTTGTACAAACTCTTGTTCACTACACTAAAATCACCAAATACATAGTATGCTACAATTGAACCATTGCGATTAAAATTGATTGCAACTGTTGAAGGACAAACTTGACACATCAGAGATACACGAGATCATAAACAAACAACAGAAATGAAGCTAACGGTGAGATCGTCCACCATAATACTAGATGAACCGATCGTTAATGCGAATGAATTCATTCATTAATATATATCTTTCCAATTTTGTGTACGTACCTTTTACAAAACTGCAATATGTCACCCACATCGCCATGGTCAATAACGACAGTCTCATGTTGAGTCCCTCTAAACAGCTTTTGTAAAGTGTATATGCATTATAATATATGTGCATACATGTATGTACATTACACATCAATAAGAAATCTAAACAAGCTATTGGCCGAAGAGGCGATGTCACTAAAACGATAAGATGATTTCTTAAACACAGTACATTATAACTTCATTTTTGTAATTAGTAATCTTATAGTTACAATTAACATGAGGAATAATGAATTCAAAAAACCTTATCTTGAGATAAACTGCTACTGCTACTGCTACTTCACCTACTAATTACAGATTATGTTCAATTTTCAAAATCTACTATGATTTATTTTTACTTACCTATTAAGTGAGACGGGACGATTTGAAAAATGTTGAAAAAGGGACACCAACGAATTATTTCTAAGAGTTTTTTTTACAATATGTGAAGCTGTCAAACAGAAAATGTAACTTTTTAATGACAAGTTAGCGCACACCGCAAAAAGGACGCCATACCACGCCAGCAAGGCGATAATTAAATTTAAAGCTTGCATAGATGAGCCAAAATGCATTTTATTACGTCCCCTCACACACACCTTTTATTGTGTTGAAAGCAAACACTTTTGTGTTTACTATTGCTCATAAAATAAAATATTTACTTTTGTTCTTTTGAAATAAAAATCGATTATTCATCAAAAGCAACACAATCATATACAGCGAACACTTACATTCATTGCTTAGTAACGAGTACTGTGTATACTCTTTTGTATCATACAACTTTAACCGCTGTGTCAAAAGAAACGTTTTCGTTAAACATCGCTTTGCAACATAAATATAAAGCGAACGATTCATAATATCAAAAATATAATACATATTTAGAAGACAGTACAATCAGGGTCGTAATTTGGCTAAATTTCAGCTTACATTTATGGGCCTTAGTCGGTGACCTCACATGAATAACTCAAATACATGCATGCAATTTCAGTTGATAATCTGTAATATTTACAGAGATATTCATTTGTTGCTTATCGAAGCCAAGTTTCATTAAGGTATAGTTATATTTCTCAGCTTTGTTATGGTGAACTAGTTTTTGAACGCACATGATTGATATTAAGTCGGTTTAGATATTCTTAAGATATATATTCTGACCAAGTTAAAAAAAAGATTGAGTCGTAAATGAGGCCTGTTTAATGGTGATAAGGTCTTTTAATATGTGTCGGAGTTTCATAGTTTTTGGACGCATGTGACCAAAATTCGAAATCGGCCTAGACGTTGTAAATGTGAACATTTCACGATTTTGTCACAAATGGGGCCTCTGGTGTGTAACAAAGTTTATCTTAGATTTGACCCGGTGACCTAGTGTCTGGACGCACATGACCCAGACTCAAACTAGAGAAAACATCTGACCAACTGTCATTAAGCGTAAATGATTAACGTGACATTAAGCTTGGTAACAAGATTATTCTAAGATTCGACTTGGTTACCTAGTTGTTGTATGCACGTTAACCAGACTCAAAGTCAGCCAAGTTAATGTAAAGAGTAATATTTTGACCACGTTTCATAACGATTTGATTAAAACTGTGGAGTAAAAACGAACTTACAGACATTTGACGACGCACGACATGCGATGACGACAGACGCAGTACAAATGATAATTACGAACTCTCCCCATTTACATTTCTTACTCAGGTGAGTTGCAAATCTAAACACTATCTAACAGAGTATCCGATTGCGCGACTTACCGCATTCGTATTCACTTATTGATTGAACATTCGTGCATCTAATTACATGTTGAACACGATGTTTGACGTCATTACCACCTGGTTTATGAAAAGCGGTTCGCGTTGGTAGCTTTCAATGCAATCATCGTTTTAACACTATGCTTGAGTGGCAAATCAGTGTGAAATAGCGGGAGACAGTCCATATCTGTATGATCGCATATTAAACCCCATAAACCTGAATGATATTGAAGACCCCAGAATTTTGCAAGTGTAGTGCGGATGTAAGGTACTTAGAAAGAAAGATGGTAGAGGAAGTTTCAGATTGCATAAGTTGCAGATTGAATAAACATGTTCTATGTCTGAAATTATAAACGATGGGGATTTATGGATTATTCGTACACGTTAAAGGCCCATATTCAAACAGATATCTGAAATGTCACATAACAGGTATGGGTGTTTTGTAATAAATAATTATTGCATAAGTTTACTTAATTTGCAAAACGGAATACGTTGTTTCCATGGCAAATAACAAGCGAAACCTTTAACAGAAAATAATATCAGATTTATGTCCCTTTGATTTAATATGTTCAACTAATTGACAACGTACATGTAATTATGCCCATATATTGAGTAGTGTATATTGTGTTTGGAAAAGTGTCCGCATATGTGTGACGAAATTTCTTAACGATAAATAGAAGTTTAAGATTTGGATGATCATTCCATAACAGTAATAAATCAAACAGATGTAAGCAAAATTTCCTAAAAAAAGAAGTAGCTGTCACATTAGCAAATTATTTAACGTACTTTAATTTAACATTTCGGTGTGGTGAGAAAACCCTTTTGAATAGCGACCGGTTATAAAATTGCAACACATGGTTAAGTGTATTTTGAAGCGGGGTAACTCTCTTGTCGGCATTGATAGATAGCTCTTCAAACATTAAATATTGATGGGTCTAGGTAGCGCTATTTATAGACAATATATCGATATTGAATATCGTATTTGCATCAATATAGGATTATTATTTCTGCACATTTAGCAATGATACACATACGTAGGTACATGAAGAAATAATATATTGACATCAGAAAACACAATTATAATCGTTTTAATAATTTAAATTGCGATTGTTATGTTATTTCATGTGTACTCGACGCATTGGCAGTCCATTTAAATAACAACACAACTATTCATTTTAGCAATCAAAGAACAGCCACATGAATGCAACTGAAACATTAGTCAGAATGCCATAGATTTGACAAGAATGTTTTTTTTTAAATATCTTATATAAGTGCTTATATCAAGAAGTTAAGACTTCTTGACAATTATACGGTCGGTATTGATTATGTTGGTAACGCGCCCTGATACATAGTTGGACAGGTTCTAGGCACTGTGTTCTGCGGGTCAAGGGTAATCAAACAATATAAAGTCACAAGGCTCTGTCGGTTTCACGTTCTTTGATTGTACGTATAGTAACCTGGTTTTATGGAGCTCGGGTTCTTAACTAGTGTGTATAGCAAGAGATGTATGTGGTCTCGGATTCAGATAATTTGTGTATAGTCACCGGATTTTGGGTGTCCCTGTTAGTATAGTAACCATATTCTGTGGGTACAGGGCTATGTTATAGTGGGTAGAGTCACTTGGTTTTGTGGGTCTCGGGTTTTATATAGTAAGTGTATTCACCGGTTACTGTAAGTAGACGGGTTATGCGGTCTTGGGTTCTGTTAAAGTGTGTAATTTCACCGAGTTATGTGGGCCCCGAATTCTCAAGCGGTATGTATAGTAACCGGGTTCTGTAGGTCTCGGGTTATTATATATGAGAAGATGCGCCACGGTTTGTTGGTCACGGATTAAAATATGGCGGGTATATGAACCATGTAGGTCTCTTGTTCCGATAAAACGAGTATACGCTCAATTATATGTGGATCTCGGGCCCGGACATCGTTGGTATAAGCACCAGGTAGGAGGTCTCGTGTTTCGGATATAGTTGGTATAGATAAAATGGTATGTGGGTCTCGGGTTCTGATATATCGAGTATTGGTACCACAGTATGTGGCGTACGTGTTCCTAATTGTTGGCATAGACACAACGGCTTGCGGTCTCGGGTTCTGATATAGCGGGTATAGGAATTACGGTCTTTGGGTATCATGTTCTGACATAACAAGGCATAAGGCAAAACGACGGTCTGTGGGTCTCGAGTACTGATTAGCCGGGTACATGCTCCACGGTCTGTGGGTCGATGATTCTGATATAAATATCGAAGAAATGAGTAGAAGCTTAATAAATTGGCCTGGAGTTATGTATCCCGAGCGATTGTACGTAAACTGCCAAAATGTATGGGTATTTGCGTTATATGAGTTAGTTACATACATCGCATTTGATTTAGTACAATGTTATTTTAAGCCTTACATAATGCTAACTGATTTTCTCTTGTTGACCTTCACCTTTGTATAAACCTGAACTTCTCGAGTTAATTAAGTCTGCAATGCACAAACTATACAGCATCAATTGCTTTTTCGATAATAACCACATTTTAATATTAACAAATTGTAGACTAGCATTTGATGATCTAAATACCTATAGCTAACAACTCATTGACAAGTTGATTAAAATCGCTAAGTAGCTGAGGCTATAAACGACTTAGCTGTAAATGTAAGAAGCATTAAACCTGATCATAGTCGAATCCAAAATTACTGTTATTTGATATTATGTAATGCATTTTCTTTTTTGTTGTATTTCTTTAACAATGTTTACCATTAACCGTATATACAAAAGTTTAACTATTTAGGAAACAACAATAAATAGAAAAGTGACATACCAGAAATACTTCCAGATGATTTTATCGACCTTTTACCGGTTGGGGAGATGACACTGTGACGAATTTGTAAGAATAAGCATAAACTAACTATTTATTTTAAACTACTTCCAAAGTGTTTTGTGACCTTTGCGAACGACAACTCTGTTCGGCGATTGTCTAACAGAACGCCTCAGTCAATGTTTTGATTTCCTCTTTCTTTTAAAACGTGTAAAGATAAACGCGCGTTTAGTTGCAGTGAAGTAAATAGTTTTAACGATACAATGATAACATAGACAAGTAATGCACTCACAATTTTATTTACCTGCCACTTTTTCCCAACGAAACAGCTAAAGTACTAAAATTTACGTAAATTAATAATATGCATACTTGTACTCTGGTACCCGATCTGTACTTAACTACTATACAGTATTGAAGGTCTATGATCAACCAAATCTCTCACGGTTACACCAGTTTAATACTGTATGGCGACATTACGTGTTCCTGTATAAGGGTAATTTACACGAGTTAGAAATGTATGTTCTTCTGGGCAAGGCATTGTTATGGCGTTGATTATATGATAAAAGCTTTCACATTCGGATTTTATTTAATCGCCTAATACTGTTGAATTTTTTTTTAATCGCTCACATACGCATTTGTATGGTGGCACTGAACGACCAAATGAAACTTGTTCACAATTTTGCAAAATGATTATTTTCTAACAACTTTGCATGAAAACAAAAACATCATTCAAAACTATTCAAAGTATAACCGTTTTGATAGTAAATTATGTTATGATATAATCCAAAAACACAAAATTTTCAAACATTCTCTTATAATAGTATTCATCTAAGGTTCACGAAAAAATGTAAGAGTGGTTAATACTGTAATCATGTTTTCCGTCTGTCATTCGGGGTACTTATCCGGGACATTACTAGATATATCAGAGATATCAACATGAAACCTTATAGGTAAATTGAGTTTATATGAGCGAGGTGCAGTTTTTAATACTAAACAGCTACCTGTGGCTTTACTCCTGTTGATACATACACGATATGATTCACACGTTTCCCTCTTAATCTAACTTATAATTCACAACTTGCAAATATCTACTAGCAGGGGTGTATTTTGTAATGTGGGAGGGGGTGGAGGAGGTCAGTTTATTTCAGGCGGTTTCAAAGGTATTTAACTCTTAGCACGGTGGTCTGTGTAAACCTACTCGCACGTTTTGTACTTCAGCAGGTTTACCAGTATTAAGTGCTGATGCTTATGCTTTTTACTGACAATTGTCCTTTTTAAATCAAAGGTAAGAGCTAAATGACAGTAAGACTTATTTCAAGACAAATCACTACTAAAGCTATGTACATGGTTTCTGAATCATACAGCACGATCATCGAATTTGTAGCCCATCTATCTTCCAAAGGAGCTAGCCGACCCTTTTTTTGATAGCGTTCTCGTTGCGATTTTGTGTTAGTTATATGTGTTTAACGAACCACTTGACTGAGAGTCGAAACACTGACACAAACATTTAAAACTTACCAACTTATAAGTTATATTAACGTGTTATATGTTCATTGTAATATAATAAAATCAAGATGAAATTCGCATGAATAAGATATATCGAAAGACCCGGCGCAAATATAAGTCAACAGAGCTAATGGATAATGATTAACGTAACAAGGTATTTAAGGTATTGCTGAAGGCTGTGGGCACAGCTTATTAAGCAATATAGATATTTAGATATAACCTTGCATTCTAAATAAATGAACCGTATATAACTAGCTTCAATATATAAATATAAAGCTGGTTTCAAATCAGCGTTGTATCTGTCTAATTAAGTCTTATTTTTCGAATACGACATCAAGTGTTATTTTTTATCAAGTTGTTTACATCATGAATTAATGATACTCTTACACTTCTCAACCTCGTGCGGTTGTAGTTGCCATACATGTAAATTGAAGTATGCGAACAGTATTATATTTTTAACATTATTATCTTTTTAATACAAGATAATAAAACAAACCAATCATTGTATATTTATAGTTGTTGTTCTGTTATAAACGTAGTGGATAAAAACAGAAAATTATCTACAAACAGAGCATCTGTAGTTAAATTGTTTGCTTTTTGTATCATTTGATTTAGAATCGAGTGTGTGAAATAATACAATTGCAGAGTCAATGTTAAAAAACCCAATAAATATGACCACAAGATCGTACAGGATGTGCAGCACATGGAAACTGACGTTTGGTCTACCTTTAAAACTACTCCATCTTTTATGAAACATTTTCGTGACAAGTTGAACATAGTTGTTAGGAAACGATCCTTCAATTCTGTGTCATTTACGGGATCTTAAATGTATTTAACATTCCATCGGCATTTAAATGATTTTATGGGTTCTCGAACTTTTCAAGCTTTAACATAAATGATATTAAGAGTCAAGGAATTGATACTTATTTTTAAAGAATTGAGATTAACATTTATTAAATGATAATTCATCAATTTTTTTGTTTGTTTTCGAAAATAAATTAGAGAAGATAAAAATCTAATGTATTTTGTCCCATTCTGAATATTGACGAATCCGTTAGTTAATAATCGATAAATAATAAAAAAAATGAGACATAAATGTGGTTCGCCAGTTCTAGAAACTAAAATTAGCACACGCGATTGTATCAAATGCCTTTTGCCGGATGCCCCACACACACTAAGGTACATGTGAACTACTTTGGGACATCATCATCATACTACTTCTACTACTAATACAACAACAACTACTACTACTACTACTTCTACTACTACTACTTCTACTACTACTACTACTACTACTACTACTACTACTACTACTACTACTACTACTACTACTACTACTACTACTACTACT
>VMBQ01002039.1:55169-106846 GCA_007657795.1 Dreissena rostriformis | reverse complement strand
ATATTTTAACATGACATGTAGCACATCTTGGTTGTATGTGCTAAATATGTATAGATAATGTCAATGAATATCAGCAGTTGAATTTGAATCTTAAATGATCTGAATTGCACGTTGTTATGAAGACAGAAACTTAACACTTGCCCAACCGCCCATGAATCGAATATTTAATATTCTATTGAAGTGGCATTCAAGCGTCCCTCACATAACAAACATACGATTGACTTCAAACAGCCGATGAGGATTTAAACATGTCAACACGGAAGATGTAACAACCGCTGTCTTCTGTATACAATGTGCATGCGTGTGTTACTATTTTAAAGATAAACATGTTTAGATCTTCGGTTTTGATTGTTATTGGATTTATACATGTTGTAGTTAAAGAATTCTTTAATAACTAATTCATTATGACCATTTTGCATAATCAAAATACATAATCTGACTTGTTTTATTGACCTTTAGTCTTACAATTTAAATGAGTTATAGCAATTCTAATAAATGACTTAACCAGTATTCAGTATATTGACCTATGTATAAGATTAACCATTCAAATATAGCTTAAAGGTTTGTATTTGTGTTTTTGTTCAATAGGTTCACAAGAACAAAAATTAATTTCAAATGCAACGTTCGTGGATGCCGATGCTGCATTAAAGTTGACATGCACTCATTCAACAGCGACTATTGTGAAGTGGTTGCTTTAGCAAATTAGTCGTACTAACTTTGAAAGTGTCCTCACCACTGTGTTCTTCCACTAGCTTCACATGCTGGCTTATCCCTGAAACTGTACCAGACATATTTGCTGGGCGTGACTGTGCAGGATCCACGTTTAACTGCACCCTTAAATCCGTATCACGGAACAATGATGGAGACAAATGGAAGTGCGCTGTTGTAAAACAGCAGGAAAGTTACAGTCAGGAATTAACAATTACCGTTGCAGGTAAATAATAATTTATATGTGCTCATATATTTATCACTTTATTTCATATTGTATTTTCTCGGGCAATATAAATATGAGCATCGCTCTGGGAAAAGGGGGCTTAATGCATGTGCGTAAAGTGTCGTCCCAAATAAGCCGATGCTATTCACATTAATGGTATTTTTAGGTTAAGGGTTTATCTTCTTTGCGTAAATCCAATTTTGGCGGCAAATGTTTTTGCTGATTAGTCTGTGAGGACTACGATGTCTAACCTGGGACGACACTTTACTTAAAGATATAAGACCCAATTGTCTTAGACAGATGCTCATATATATGAGTAATGACGGATTTTGTATTTGCTCATTGACTATATGTCAACTGCTTTTGTCGATTAATGAATAGCTGCGTGTCATTACGACAGTAAATGCTCTATTATTCAAAATCGGGAGTGGTGTTAACAGTATGGAAATAAAAATTGATGATGCAGGTAATTAAAAAACCATATATGTTTATGTATTTATCATGTTATTGCCTATATCATTTATTTTGCAGAACAAATACAACTCTGATTCTACTCCTTTAATTAACGTTATTATTGAATATCCCTTAGGCTAATTTCACTGAGAATAAATACAAATAAAACATTATGGATATTTTTTTTGCTCATTGTGCCACTGTATTGTTGAGTTATTATAAGTGCGCGTCCGAACGATATCAAATTTTAATGACAACGATTGCGTGTGGTTCTGTGATGTGCATGTATGACTCGTAGATCATTGTTATATTGTAAAATGTTAACCCATTTATGCCTAGTGGACTCTCCCAGCCTTATAAATTGGATCAATTTATTTTATAAATATATATTTATTTATTCGCCGCATCATGTGGCGTCTCATCTGGGTCTTTTCTGTTTGCCAAGGTTGTTTGCTAGACGCTAGGCAAACATGGGTTACATACTTGTCTCCATATGTTATGTTAGTTTAGATTGCGGATGATACAAGCTTGTAACTTTGTACTCTTGCTTCAGGCCTTTTAAATGCCTAGTATATTGTGTTTTTTTCTCTTTTTCATACATGCACCTCAAGAAACTTTTCCGTGTTCTTCAAACAATCTTGATCATTTTTTGAAACTCTTAAAAAAACGTGAGAAATTATTAATCAGTATTTTTTCTGTTAGTGCCTGTAATCAATGTAACGTTGACTCCAGACCTACCGGCAATTTCGGTTATACAAACGTACCAATCAGCTTTATTAAATGTGAAATGTGTATCATCCGAGGGTCGTCCTATCCCCATTATTACTTGGTACATGGACAGAGAGACATCCTCAGATTTCACCGACGATGTAAATATCACTGACCGAAGCATTAGTAATGTAGAAGGACACCAGACGGCAAGCACTCTGTTAATTATTCCTTCACGGGAACATCATGGGTCAACCATTTACTGCAAGGTCTCAAATGGTTACGGATCTTTCCTATCCGACAGGAAACTCCGTATTGACGTGTTTGGTAAATATTCAATAATGTACTTGAACGCTAGTTTAGAATAATCATAACATGAATACAATGTATTGTGGATCATTATAATTAATTGTGTACACTACTTTTTAGTTTTTCAAAACCGTACGTACATGTACCTAGCAATTGAATTCACACAAATGTATCAATAAATACGCCGTTTTTAAAAGTATGTCGTATTAAATCAAATATGCTTTGTTGGTTCAGACATTTATGTTCTTACTTTATTTACCATTTTATTTCGCTTTGTTGCAGTTAGTCCATCCACGCCAACAGTCCTATAAGACTGTAATTGTTAACAACATTTCTGTGATACAAAACAGTTCTGTGATGTTAGAATGTTACTCTTCTGGGAATCCAACACCAAACATATCATGAACCTTAACTAATGGCTCCGTCATTCAAAATAGAGCTATTGAACTTACGTTCATGCAAATAGTAAAAACAGAAACGCTCACCTGAAGGGCTAAAAGCGTCATGCAGCCAACGAACGGAGAAGCAACAACACATTAATTAACAACAAGTTTAATGGCTAACATTCTATGTAAGTAAAATGTACTGTTATTACAGTATAACATATACATTAATGTACACATAATATCCCTTATGTCTTAGAGTCTTTTTTGCAGTTCCACCGACCACTCCAACATGTACTATCGGAATTCATTTAATAACATCAAACAACATTCGTGCAGTAAAAAACAAATCTTTAACAATTGTACGAGCAAAAGCAACCCCACTCCCATGAACTATTCGTGGGCACTGCCTGGCGGGCTTTAACAGGATGGACAACACCTCACAATACCAAACGTACTGTCTACCGGTACTTACAAACTGATGTCAACAATGTGATGAACGCAACTTTTGCAACCCAAGTATTTATTGGAAATGCCAATATGATATTTAAACTTGAAATGTTATGTAAGTTGTGTTCATGTTTCTTCATTTTTTATGATCTGTGATTATGTATGTGCAGTTTGTTAAATGCAATTGTATTAAATACTAAAATCATCAAATTTCGAGGTCAGATTCATTGATATAAATTCGTCCAGATTCAAGAGAATGCTTTCTGGTAGAGCTATTTATGTATGTATATCCATGTGTTTCTTATACTATGATACTTCAATATATCACTCGATCTATGTGTTACCATTAATTTTAGTCCCAGTTTTGGAACGGCCAATTTTGAATGTAACCGTGATACAAAACGGACCTTGTCTGTCAATTGTCCATACATTGAAGGAAAACCCCCTGCGACGAACTTTATGTGGATACACGTAAATACACATCGTTTGATCGGAGTCGAGCAAAACCTTACCTTTCAAAATATGCAAATCACTGACGAAGGATTTTATAAGTCCAGACAAAACAACACCATGGACCCCACAGGTTGCTGTGTACAGACGCCTTACGATGAAACAATGTTTTGCGTTGATGTACACTGTAAGTGAATGGTACATTA
Source organism: Dreissena rostriformis (assembly GCA_007657795.1). Lineage (NCBI taxonomy): Eukaryota > Metazoa > Mollusca > Bivalvia > Myida > Dreissenidae > Dreissena > Dreissena rostriformis. The sequence continues at coordinate 102,953 of VMBQ01002039.1, read as the reverse complement.
ACACGAATTTACACATGTTTGTGCGTATAGTTAAAAACATGTTGACCGAAAATTAAAGAAATTAATAATGTACTTTTATAAGTTAAATATTAATTATTGTATTTAAATGGCATGATTAAAATAAGTTTATATTTCTTGTAGATCCTGCAAGTATACATAGATTTTATGTCGAAGGATTTGAAAATGCAAAAAGTATAATTATAAACGAAAATCAAACTGTGATATTATTCTGTGAAGCTTATAGTGACCCTGTGGTTAGCATGTTTCTAATAAATAATACTCGAAATTAACGCGAGTTGCTGATTGAAACGCATAGTAACACTATTTTGGCTTCTCTTGAAAATGCGCGATGTAAATTTGACAAGGGAATCTATCAATGCCTAGGGAACTACAAACACAACGTAGTCCAGCAAGTGCGAGAAATAGAGATCATGATGAGATGCAAGTCCATATTATGAAATACTGTGTTTGTTTTCTGTGTCAAACTGTTGGTCTTATGTTGATTAAAGTTTGCGATTTAGTTTATGTTAACTTATGTTACATTCCTCTTTTTGAAGGTGCACCGAGATCTTTTCCATTTATGCCTCCGGTACCTAAAGATTGGACTAAAACTAACAGTGGTGTAATTCTTACGTATACTATTGTGGCGTATCCTCCTCCAAGCGCTTCGTCGGCATTTGTTTGGCGGAAACAGGTAAATGATAAATGGTTATCGATGAAAGTAAGATACTGCAAATTCAGATTTCCAAAAACAGACTGCATTTAAACCTGACCATATTGCAAGTACATGTAGACGATTTTGCAAACTATAGAGTCAACGTGGACAATGTCATTGGCTCAACAGAACAGACATTTGTTATTCAAGCGAAAGGTAATAATATAAGGACATTTACCTCGCAGGTCCTTTAAAGTCAAACCTTGAGATATTGCATTTACTTATTTTAGATGGACTTTTTACACATAAGTTCGTTAATGATTAATAGCTTAAAGGTGATTAACAAATCTTATTTACAGAAGAGCCAGCTATACCACGACTATTTCGTATACCGGAAGATACGATAACAGACAGCTCTGTAATCATTGAATGGGAGCCGCGAATTAACGGTGGGAAAAAGCAATGGTTCGTTATTGGATATAAACGAGAAGCTGACAAAAAATGGAATCCTGGAAAACCCCCAACAATGACAAATGATTTTTAAGAATCCGTATGTTAACTTTAATTTAAAACGACCATGAACACGTATTTATATTCGTTTATGCATTTAATAAGATGACGGAACCACTTCATCGGTCGGGGCTGCAGTTGGTGGGGCTGTCGGCGGAATTCTTGTTAAAGTCAGCGTGTTTGGGCTGTTCTTATTGTGGAAGAAATGAAAACGTATGTATAAACTGGGTTGAATAAACTTAGATATGTTTATACTTTTGACTAACATTGTATTATGTTAAAACGACAATATCGATTACTAGCAATAACGAAATAAGGTTAAAGTTCCAAGTTGAATGAGTCCATATTTGTCTCCGCAATATGAACTATTAATTATAGTTGTATATACCTGTAAACCGGTACCCTTCAGTTACAGCACAATGAATCGTTATCAGCCGAGATAACTTCACTGTATTCAACGATTTAGTTAAAGTGCAATGAATCGTTATCGCTGTTTTCAAATATTAGTTTAGTTTTTCAGCTGAGGGAAAATATGGCGGATGAAATCAAACTCTAAAGTAAACGAGTGCTCTCTCAGAGTATTTTTTGTTTAGTTTACCTGTTTATGCATTTCAGGTAATCCATCCGCCGATGCACATTACGATGACTTATTCAATGGACCGAATGTAACAATTATTATTATTATGTCTCACTGTGTTGTCCCGTTGTAAAATCCCGTATCATTATTTAATATGCCATCACATTGGCACGTTATATATTCCGATCACATGTATAAGTTAAACCCGTTCATCCGATTACGTATCACATCGCGGTACCACAGAGGTGTGAACAAACAGGATATTACGGCTATGGTTATAGTGGGTGTCATTAAAACTTTCAAGCGATTCGCAAGTGACTAAAGTTAATATGTTATGGTGGTCCAAACTAATAGTAGATGTGCATGACTACGAAAGTCTTTATTATTAAATATGTGAGTGTTTGTGTAATATTTATAACTAAAGACTAAACACTATGTAGTTTTTTTGTTAACATTATGTTTATAAAGCGAAACGTTATCTTTTTTGCTCCAGTGTCAACATCTCTGCTGTCAATACCAGTTCCGAGTATGAAGCCTACATAGTCGGTATGATCTTTTATTAGCAAATGCACATCATGTCATCTTTATTTAATATGTATGTAATGGTGAAAACGCCCCCCACCCATGTTTACATTGTTTATAAAATCCTGTTAATGTAGATTTAAATAAAGCCAATGTAGTATTTTTGAAAAAAAGATGCACTTCAGAACCTTTATCAAAACAATATGTGTAACACTACTCTATTTAGACAATATACGAATTTCGAATGAAACACAGGAAAACTGCAATACAACACTAACTATACCAAATGTGCAGACGTACAGTAAGTGCAACTCGTTTTCGTAAGCTTAAAGAGAACTTCATGAACAGGAATTTAAACTGCCGTTTCATTTCAGATTCCATGCAGCAGAAACCAGAACGAAACACTCGCTGAAACTTCTTTCATGAATATTTGTTCTGAACACATAGCGGAACACAAACGCATAATGTTATCAACCGTGAATCCCGACAGCGATAGTGAAAAAAAGACAACAGCTATGTCAATTTAGTATTATCGAACAATGAAACTTAAAGTCACATGTTGGTCTTGGATTGGAATCATAATGACAATAATCATCTAATTACACAACTTACCAAATTAGCTTTATTGAATACGCTATCTAGTGTTATGTATCTAAAAATATAACGTATATATTCTCCTTGAGCAGTTTGTAATTGGTATAAGAACCAATGTATTTGGTAACCACAATTACTTTGTTATGAAGTAACATATAGAGGCTATTAACGAATGACATTTCTGACATTTAGAGTATGAAATCACAATTTAGCTTTTTTCCTACATTTACACACTATTTTTAATAACCACTGAATTACATTTGAAAAATAAATGGTTTCATTCCTTCACACAATTATTTTTACAAGTCAAAATAGGATAATTCTTATTTGAAAAAAAAAATGTTTTAAACTATCATCATCCACGAGAAAACTTAACATCCCAGCAACAGATCATGAAATTGTTAGTAGCGTATATTATATTTTCACTCTTATATGAAAGCCATCATTCACACGTTTAACCGTTTTTGTGTACTCAGTTAAATTCAATTAACATGTTCGACCATGCTTCACCAGAACGGGATACCAGAACGTGTATATGAGTGTTTGATATTATTTGAAAGAATATCTTGATGACACTTACTATATGGTCAAACTATATGGTATAACACAAACACATGTTGTTTTTTCCAGATATCTTCAGCTTATTGCGGTTATTTAAATGATATGTAACACTATGCTCTAACAAAGCCAAACATATAAATAGATATTATCTCTGAATTATTGTGCTAGTGTTTTTGAAATAATCTTAAATGTAAAACAGCTTTACCTCTATATGATTTTGCCTATAATAACGTCATGTACTTTAAGTCGATCATAATTTGTTTTGTTTTTATTCTACGAAAAAGTATTAATTCAAACTTATAACGTACTGCTGGTTATTGAAATGTATTCTAGCACCAGCTTGTACATACAATACGCTCATCATAATAATGATCTCAGTATTCATTATTCAGTATTGTTATTTTACCATGATATGTAGCATTGAAATTGTTGATTTGTATCTTGCCTTATACTGTTTAGATATGGTGACAAGGTTAACACGTGCCTTAATTATAATGTTATTTCAAAGTCGTGCGGTACGCTTATGGTTCATCTTATCACATCTCCTGTTTATAAATGATATGTAATGATACAAGTGATGAGTCATCATGAACAATAATATGTGCTAAGTAAATGTTTTAAGTGATCAAACATGAAATACTCATGTTATATTATTCCAATTATTATATTTATGACATGTTCTTTTTTCAAGTGCAGATATTGATTTATGTTTGAGTGTTTGTGATACTTCTTTATATTTTATTGGATGTTGCGTTTGTAAATCTGGTTAATCGGATCCAAGTTTTATTTAATGTTAACATGTAAGGCTTGTGAATCTTAATATTAATAATGTTAAGATTTACATACCATGGGAGACAAATCAATCTGAATAAAAAAAATAGTTAAGGCTGCCACAGTTGATTCCCGTCTTTGATAGAGTTTTACATCAACGTCAAACCAATTGTTCATTAAAAAATACTTAACTTTACTGTATGTGCAATTTTATTTTGTGTTCCAATAACGTAATTTGAGGTTTTGTTTTTATGTAAAAAATCACTGTGTTATACAGTTTTACTTTCAGAATTTTTATTTAAGTGTTTCTATAAAATTTCATAATGTGTTGAATTTGTTTATTGTTTACATAAGATTATGTTTAATGTCTTATGTTAAATGTCCGGATACAATTAAGAGAAGAGAAATTATGTGTATATAAATAACATGCTGTGTTTCATATATGTGTATGTTGTATTATCAAATTTATATATAATTGAAGTAGTGAACATTTTCTGAGAGAAATGTATTGTAGCACAAATTAAAGCAGAAATCGAGCAAAAATTATTATCACGTCCAACAAGTCAGATAATTCTATATCACGTTAATATCCGACTTATCCTACGTGTTTGCTTACCCGTATTTGACAGTTCTAAATAAATGACACATATATTTGTTAATTTTACTTAGTTTATGTGTAAAATAAGCGTGGTCTGTGAAATAAATCCGATAGGGAAAAACAATGCGTGTTTTTCGAATACAGATTATGTCAACGTTTTAAAAAGAAGTACATAAATCAAAGCAATATGTATCTCTTTCGGAAGCAATATTGATGGGTTGTTTTTTCGCATGTTTTTGGCCTGCCTTTGGATCGAATATTTCATATTCGGTAACCATGCGCTCATGACCCTGTCCGTCTGTGTACGTTTCCCTCAAATAAAATCTCACAACCAATATATCAATATAGAAGACATTTAAAATAAGATTATCCTCTAACACAAATGCTGAAATAGTAAGGGTTTGTCTGACCGTAATGCTACGGGAGCAATACATATATACAATGTAATACCTTTCAATGATATATACCTCAAAACAAAGGAGCTTGAAAGCAAATCTGACATTATTGTTCCTTCTATGATTGGCGATCCTAAAAAAAGGATGAACTTTTGTTAGTGGTATTGATCTTCAAACATATACGTACAAGTCGCACTGCTTTGAACTGGGTACATGGTTCCGATAAGATTCGAACTGAGCCAGCAAATCAATCTCACACTTCAACGACAGCAGGTATTCTAGGTCGGAGCGAAATATGACAGGTAGACAGATGAGTGATAGGTGAATGAGTACCCAATAGTTCTGTATTTGTTATTGTAATCAAATCAATGGTACACGCCTACATGTACTCATCCTTTTTTCCGCCGTCTTGTAGTATTGTATAGTCTTTTAAAAATATTATGCAAACCGTCTGTAACTTTAGTTTCAAGAAATAGCATAATGAGATTTGTTATGATTTAAACTAGGAAATGTGTGAAAAAAAGATTGTCAATATAGGGCTATTGATAATTATAGTACACGGACCTGAAGTAAAAATAAGTTTAAGCTATTTTTGACCTATCATGTGCATTGAAAGTAAGTGCACCTTTTTTACTTTTTTAACCACTTTGATGTGTGTAGGAGAATGCATGGCGTTAGTTACTAACACAATACGCTCGCGTTGTAAATTTGTTAAGAAAGAAGAATCGTTTTTATAACAATGTTAATTACCAATAGGCAGTTGAGTTCGTGGTATCAACTTCTGGTTATCAATCGGATATATTTTACATAGTAACGTTTAAGCGGATTTCTATTATAATGATGTACATCTGTTTACTGATATATACGTTAATTGTCTCATCAAATGATGACCCAGAATCACAAACATAACACGCGTCTAAAACGATAAACTGCATATATGCAGCTAGAAAATGAAAACATAAATGCCAAAACGTCACGCATTAATTTGTTCAACAGACAGTTACCGAGTATAACTTTAGCAGTAAACAGATCCGAATAAGTGCAACTATGGTATGATCTGCCCAATATATATGATTATTGTAAACTGTTAGCAAAGAAATGGAACTTTTTTAGAAAAAGTTACAAATAACTTTAAAAGTATAGTAACAACATATTTATGCTCCAACTTTATTCCCGTACCAGAAGTTGTATCCTATGAAACAGGTCCCTACTCTAGTGACGTAGTATCAGTCGATACGCGTCGTGTAAAAATGGGGGTAAGGATATATTCAAAAAGCAAAGCTACAGGGTGCCTCCTGACGAGACTGTTAGAATACACGCAATGAGCGCATATGACAAACTGTCCGTTTTCGCAGGAGCTCATTTCTCAATATGCTTTTGTCGTTCATTCATTCATTTAATTTGATCATTCAAATTGATTCCTACTTTACACAGCAATAAACATTTAACTCGAAAAACACACACTATAAAATAAAATTTATCAAATGATACAGTAATTAATGGGTACCAATGGGTTGTAAGTCTCACACCCTAAAAAGGCTACATGTAAATGAAACGCCTTAATACAAATACATTCAAATGATGATTTTTAATTGACATTACGGTACTTTGATAGTATGATATGTTTCGGTAGTGTTATTTTATGCAATAATGTTAGTTAGGCAATCTAAAAAAGAAATATCCATTGGTATTTCTTCAATATGTGAATATCTCCCTCTGAAACATAAATGTCTTTTGTGACCAGGAGCAGATAAATGTAAACTTTTATTTACCAGTGCATTATCTGGTTATTTCCCCTTACTCGAAATCAGTATTTGCATTTGCCATTCTTAATTTAAATTAGAAATGTTTCACACTCTTCGTTTTCATTTGTTGTGTTAATAGCATTTCATAAAATTGTTTATGTAGCATTTGATTGGTATAAATAGATACACAATAAAATAAAGAAGAAGAATAACGCAGTTATCCTCGCTATGATAAATTCGTAAACTATAAACTTGTGCACTTTGCATTTTACTAGACCAAGGACACCATTACATAGATATTGGCTAAATACAGCACACTAAACGACGAGGTATTCGTTTAAACATTCGTGTAGAGTTTCAAGTATTTGAATTACGCAGTCAGCGCGGTTTGCAAAGAAAGTCCTTGACTTCTATCAGTCATCTGGATCATTTACAACCACCCATTGAATGTATTCACAATTGCGAACAAAATATGTTGAAATGCGGCTATTATCTTTTTGAAAACCATTTCAATCAATGAATTTGTTCAACCACCAATACAATTTAAATATTAGCAAAAATTAGTTTTATTTTAATAGTTTCTTGTCTACAGACATGCAAAACCATATTTTTCTTTGTTTTTGATTGCACAACTTATGACACAGTAGTTTTAAGAATATCTTAATATCTGAATTAGTAGTTTTAAGGAAAATATGTATAAGTGCTGAAACGAGAATCGATGGAGTACCCCTTTATAAAAACTGGTTCTCAAATACATTTTTCCTCTTCAAATATATATTTATATAACAACAATGATATATTCAATCATTCGTTTAATTGCCTATAAATACTTGTGTACAAGGTTTAAACACTCGCTAAACAATTCTTGCACTTTTATGAAAAGTCTACAATACCTACTGCAAATACACAGCAGTAGTTTATGCACATATTATTCAGACATTGCAATTTATATTCACGCGTCAGTGAAAATGTACCAGAAAACTTTTTTTTTTTAAATAATTATAAGCTTTACGTTTTATAAGATAGTTTGGTGACATGTATAAAACACACGATCATGCACATTTTATTAAGCTTTACGTTTTGAGGCACCGATCTTTTCATTGTATTTGTGTGTTCTATTTTAACAATTTTTAAGATATGAAGAATAGAATCTACTAATTTATTCACAATATAAACAAACAGCACAAAAAGTCCTTTGCTTGCAATACACCGATCATTTTTATCTTCAAGTGATCTACATTAAACAACTACAGAAATGTGAATTACACTGTACACGAACCCACTAGTTGTATTACTCTAAGCCTAAACAAACAAACTGATATTCGATATGCACGTTTAACTGGTGTACAGCACCGCAAATTTGTTAACGTACATGTTAACTATAGGAAGTGTTTACTTAATTTCATTATTACTATTTAAAACGGATAGGTCGATTAATATGTGTCAAATAAATAACATTACAAATAACAGGTTTCTTGTTTGTAAAATAAGGGTTTTGCTTTAGTATTCGAGTTAACATAAAGATGTTCAACTTTATTTTAGTGTGTATATTTTATTGTTGGACCATTCTGCGTATAAGTATGTATATTTACTTTTCTTTTACTGTTATGTTGCTTTGTCTTTCTACAGTAAATGAAACATAAAAGAAGCGTAAGGAGTGTGATAAAAATTATACCTTTTTTCTTGTAATACAGTGTTTTACATCGTATAATCATTGAAGCATTCACAAACCGAAAGTAGAAAACTTGATTTATTATTATGTTTGTTTTTATATGTTAAAATATACATGCGCTTTTGCAGTGTTTATTTTCCATAATCGTATAAAAATATGTTATAATTATAGGTTTGTTTGTAACGTGTTACTGGACGGTTATGTCTTCACTCAAACAATTGGATAACGAAAATAGTAAAAATATATGGTATTTTAGCGTGTCGTTCTATATGCTGATCTAGATCTACTACATTAAATGTGCAATGTACTACAATATTAAAACATATTAAAATGGTCAGCAAACAAACTTTACATTCGACAAAACACGTGTATCTGAACGTTGATCCGTGAAATTTAATTGAGGTATGTGAACTGAGAAATGTCGGGCTGAACTGGATATTTCTGAACAAATTTAATATAATACAGAGTGTCAATACTATAGGGCAGTTAACTAAAATTGCACTTTCTTTATATTAAGAAGAGTTTGTTTATTTAATAAATAGGTAAACAATTTAATGTTGTTCAACATTTGCACACATATAATGGAAATACATACGGTAGGCATATATAGCAAATTAAGCTTTTAGATGCAGAAAATTATCGGATACAAGACGGATTTCATTCATAAGTTAACACGTTTACGATGTGCTCATGCTGACTTTGTTTGTTTAACGTATGTCCTTCGTCCGTCGTCCCATGTCCTCACTTCGAGCTTGAATCTGCGTCGTGAAACTAGGTCCCCTGGTAAAATCTTAGAAATACCTTGTCACCTCCCAAACAGCGATATGTATGCGTTTATCTTGATGAAACTTGGTCAGAAATGTTATCACGATCATATTAAGGCCAAGTTCGGGTAAAAGGTCATGTGTTTTCTATAATGGATGAATACAGATCTCTGACATTTTTAAATTTGGCTTGCAGATTACTTCAAGGTTCTCCAAGTAGAAGATAATAATGCATATTCGAATATAGAATGCAATGTTAAACTGTCCAAATTTAAAATGACATTTTGTAAAGTCATCTTTAGCATTTTTACGTGTAAAGGTTGTTAAGTTAACCGGTTAATAATAGATTATAGTCAAAGTTTAACCGGTAATGCTTTTTGTAACCTGTCGCATCCCTAGTCCACAATGCAATATTTGGATAAAATCGTGGACTTCCGTGTGCATCCACGCAGATTGCGTTTATGGTATTTACACTCAAAATCTTTATCTTGGCGATATCTTAGCGGAATTTAAAACTAGGTCTGTGCGGGTCATGGGTGGCCCTAAACTAGGTCAAAGGGTTAACTTTCAGAAAAACATTGTTACAACTCTAACAATAATGATAAAACCTGGTCAGAGTGTTTGAATCTAAATCACGTAGTTTATCTACATCATTTGAAAATGATTAGTCAGGTACGTTCAAAATCTAGGCCAACAAATCAAGTCTAAGACAAATGCTCAATCTTGATGAATTGTTATCTTGACACAGTGATTGTTCGTGAATATCGGTCAAATTGTCAACGTGTTATTTTCAGATATTTTTTTTTTTTTTTTTNATCAACATTTTCAATTCCTCTTCACTTCATTTATAATGTTAACAACATTTTTATTTTCAATTGCGTCGCTTTTGTAAGCACAAACACAACTTACGTTCCCTGTTTTATTCAGAACGACGAGATGTTTCCCAATTCCAAGGGCCCCGTTTTTATTTTTAAAATGGTGGAAAATCACTGTGACAATATTTAGGGATAGTGTGAATCTGGTTCATGAAAAACCAAAACTTGAACACGGTCAAATGTTAGAAAAACTCAAATGTGATGAAACTTGATCAAAATGTTTATTTTAACAATATTTATTTACGATACATCTTTTAATCTGGGTCATTTGGGTCAAACGCTAGGTAACAGGTTCAAGTCTTCGACAATTGGTAAACCTTGAACTCAGGTGAGCACTTCAGAGCCAAAATGGTCACTTTGTTTCCACAATGATTCAAAAGTTTGGTTTTAAAATAGAATGTGTCATTGTAATTGTTATGCATTCATGGGATGTATCACCGATAAGTTTTAAGTGAATATTTGAAACGCTAGATAAATGTAAGCATTTCCTTGTGCATTTTAAAAACGTTGCTTATCAAACTGCTACAAGCATATCGACAAAAATGTATAACCCATCTATATACTTGCATATTGTTTGATCTTCAGATTGTGCAAGACTGTGTATAATCATGCCGGGAAAACAACTTTAATTCATGAGCATATTCCCGTGGCATCGGAACAACTTTATTACTTATCCATTTATTATTTTATTAAAAAAAGAGTTTTAAGGATCCCTATATCTTCTTCTATAAGACACAGATAAACACACAAACATGTACACGAGGTAATTGTATGTGAGCCGATGCTGATATATTGTTATGTTGTTAAGTGAACAACAATTTTGTCAATGTGCCGTATGAAAAGATTTGCAAAAAATGTTAAGGATTCAAGATATTGCATAAGTTGCTTCAAGTATCATAAACAATCACAACACTACTGTTTTATAAAATTGACGATTATAATTATGGTTATTAACTAAAGTTATGGAATCGTACATTTTACACATCGCATTTCTGCTTCTTTGTGTCGCTTTAGTGATTTCTTATTGATTTAGTAGAAAGAACGCGACTAAATTGACTTGATATTTTATCATATTCTATTGACCAATTGATTTTACACTGGGGGATGCCAATGTGCTTACAAATTGACATACTGTCGATGCTTATATAACTATAACATTTGCATTACATCTACAGGTGCCACAAATCCAGAATTGACATTCAATTCAACATTTGTGACGACCAATGAAGTTTTACAATTAACATGCAGACATTCATCCGAAAAGATTGTGGACTGGTGGATCCAATCGAAGGGTACTAGTTCGTTTAGAAATATCCTAACAACTGGTTTTGTTGGAACAGTGTGTTCTAAAGTTCCTCTTCCTTTACCGGATGAAATATTGAGCTGTGAGTGCACAGAAGCGACTACATTTACGTGTACATTGAAACCAATAACGCCAGCTAATTACGGTGACAAGTGGAAATGTGCAATTCTTGACAATAAACTACCATCATTCAGCAATGAAATGACAGTACTAGAAAGAGGTACATATCATACTTATACAAGTAACAAAATCCAACCTAAAATAAAACGGAATCTTTTGTTGTAACAAATAAACAAATCGACATGTATAAGCATCGTCTTTGCTTATAAAAAAAATAAATAGAAACATTTTTTATAAATGAAAACCCAAAAATGTAATTTGGAATGCAACAACTTGTTGTATCAGGTGGTTGCCTGTACCTTCACGGATTGGGCTTTACTATTAAAGAGTTTAGTTTCAGTGGAATATGTAACCTTGACACCAGCACTACCACACATTTACGTCTTACCCAACGTGGCAATCAGCTATATGCGCTGTGTATCATCAGTGGGACGGCCACCACCCATCATCACCTGGTACCTGGATAATAAAACTCCTGATTATAGTGACGACTTTGACCTTACTGGGAGAAGCAACAGTTCAACAGTGGCTTATGTGACGACAAGCATCTTAACAATGACGCCAACAACTATCGATCAAGATGCAAGGATATACTGTAATGTATCGAACGGATACGGGAAAATCATGTCGAATAGGACTTTGAAAATCAATGTTTTGAGTATGTGTTTTATAGATTTAGATGATAATGTTTTACTGTGTTAATATTATGTTGCTTCTTTTAAGTTTGCCCCCTCGATGTCATCAAATAAGCTTGCGATAATGTTATGATACATTTGATGCCGAATTTGTTAATTAACACGCATGCAACTACCGTTACCAAATAATACATATTTTGCAAATAATATCAATACATGGAGTGGTAGATATACTATTGTAATTTGATGATCGAATGGTTGAAAAAAATGATATAAATGGAACATGTACATGTAAAACATACCATAAAACTGTCAGTAAATTCCTTGTGAATAGTCTTATATTAAAATAACGTTACAATGTATTCGACTTTAAGCATCTCTAGCAGTTACTGAATGTGTCTTTATTTATTATTCAAGGTTATCCAACAAAGCCGATAATACAGTACAACATGGTAGTTGTACCATCACCTATATCTATTATTCAAAACAGTACTATGACGCTACAATGTTTCTCCTCTGGTGACCCGGCGCCGAGTATTTCGTGGACCTTATTTGACGGCTCTCTAATTAACAGCACGCTGATAACACTAAACATTGCAACCAATAACAACCAAGAACAAATAGTATGCAGAGCCACAAGTCTAATGGATCCAACGAATGGATCTAGGATAACAAGTGAAAATACAACAGCGTTAACCGTGAATATTTTATGTAAGTACCTCCTACGGTAATACAAAACTAATGGATTGATTACAATATAATGTAAAGATCGCATCGTCATTTAATTAATATAACTAATCCATGTAGAAGACTAATATTATCATCTTTTATAATATCTTTGCATTTAAAAAGCAATGCAATCCCTCTTTATTTTTTCCGCTAAGTGAAAAATGAATCACAATGTATGATGTTTTAAAAAACTGTTTTTCGGTTACAGTTCATAGCCATAAACGTGTTTAATTTCTTTGTTTCCATAGCGACATACCCGAAAATGAAAGATTATTAAACTCATGATCAAATGCAGATGAGTGGTTACAGAAAAAATAAAAACAGTCATATTACATTTTATTCTTGCATTACAGATAATCCTTTGGCAAATAAAATAAAAAATTAAAATTTAATTTTAATGTAATAAATTGATTTGATTATAAGTGCTTACAGTCAGAGACTATTATGCAAAACATTATTCAACAATACATGTGCCTTGCTGGCGCACAGTAAAAAATACTTTGTTTACTATAGATCCTCCGTCTTCTCTGTCCTGTCAAATCGGACCATTTACGATACAATCAAACATCATACGGGCTGTCGTCAACGAACCCTTTTCAATGACGTGTACCAGCAGAAGCAACCCTCCTCCTTCACGTTATACATGGACACTACCATATGGTGTAAAACAGAATGGAACACAGCTTTATATTCAGCGTATGCAGCCAAGCGATAATTCACGATACACACTTGAAGTGGTCAATGAAATGAACGCAACATATGTACGAGATGTTGTTTACGGAAATATCATTGGCTCGTTCACATTTGAAATTTTGTGTGAGTATGTTTTATGAAATATTTGAAAAGGCTGTATTTAATGATAGGGCGGTCATTCGTTTCTACCAGATTTATATAGTTTGAATGGAATCAAAAATACATGTGCCACTTTTTTAATTGACAAATATGAATTTGAAATGTTGTAGATCCAGTGACAAATCTGTCTGTCTACCATCGCGGACAAACCGATCAACATATAACAAGTCCAACTATAACCATTATTAAAGGTCGTGAGGTCAGTTTTAGATGCAGTACTTTTTCTAATCCGCCTGCGAGTTATTCATGGACTTTAAGTGGTGTTATAGCAGCAAACGGTGCTAATTGGAGCACCAATTTCGTCGACAACACTATCATTGGGTGTATTGCAACACAAACTCTCGCCCCGACAGGGACAGAAGCTAGGAACACGTCAAGTTTTTCGAATATTTCAATCAATTTGTTGTGTGAGTAGCTTTATCAATCATTCATATATTATCAATGGAAGTGGATTCTCAGAATTATGTTGGATATTGCTTGGATGTGTATGTTTTATTTTAAATGTCAGACAGAATTGTATGCTTTAGAGTTATGAGGATCGTTGGCCTTTTTATATTTTAACCATGAATCTACTCGTTTAATATTGTAAAGTCATATGCGCTCATTTTAACAATCAGATAAATTTAATTTTATTAAAAATACGATGTAATACAAATGTACATCGTTCTTGTATGTCGGATACTAGCATGGCAATTCATGTTTATTTCGTATTCATCTTAGCGCCTGTAACTACATAATGCCATTACCTTTCTTCTACTCGTATACGTAGTTGCTCCTGAGACGCCAACGTTTAGTTTTCAAACGTGTACAACGTTATCCCAAATTAATCATCTAAAGGTGATCCGAGGGAATTCCATATCGGGCAAATGCACTTCGAAGAGTGAACCGGTTTCCAAGTTTGTATGGACACCGGCCAATAGTGGAAGTGAAGATGGTCTCTTTATAACCAACGTCAGTAGGCACCACAGTATAAATTACACGTGTATTGCAAATAATGAAATGAAACCAACATTTGGTGGGATTATCAATGGAACAAATCAGTCCAGTTTTAATCTAGACGTCTTAGGTAACTTTGTATTTTGTATTAATTGTTAAATTTCGCATGCCAAAAAATGCCCGTTTTCTGTTAACATGCTCTTTATTGGTTTAAAGGGCAAATGGTACACGCTATCAACATCATTCTATTTTTCAGAACCAGCAACTGCTCTGTTCATTGGCA
The DNA here is from genome assembly GCA_007657795.1 of Dreissena rostriformis. NCBI lineage: Eukaryota > Metazoa > Mollusca > Bivalvia > Myida > Dreissenidae > Dreissena > Dreissena rostriformis. Next base: position 87,856 of record VMBQ01002039.1, on the reverse strand, counting down.
ATTATACGGTTTTATTGAACACAACATTATCTGTTACTTGCCCCTTCACGCCTGGAAACCCACCGGAGACGAGATTCACGTGGTTCCGCTCCAATACTTCAACAATTGGATCGCGTCAAAATCTTGCTCTGCCTAATGTGCAGCTCTCTGGCGAAGGTTACTACAAATGCAGAGTTAGCAACAGTATGGACCCTACGGGATGTGCTAATCAGGAGGGATACGATGAAAAAACATTTTACGTGGATGTGCAATGTAAGTTAACACTAAAGGTACACTATATAAGGGTTTCGTATAAAGAAAGCATGGACATGACGACATTGTCATTAGGAGCAAGGTACACAATTACGCTCATGTATTAAGTATCTGTTTGCTTGTATTTTAGATCCTGCTAACCTTAGACTATTTTATGCCAACGTGTCAAATGTTGCATCTAGTATAACCATAAATGAAGGTCAGACTGTGACACTATTCTGCGAAGCTGACAGCGACCCTTTAGCAAAACTAGAACTCGTGAACATTACAAAAGGTGATGAGCACTTATTAGTGGAAGCGCATAACAACACAGTATCCGCTCGTGTGGCGAATGCGCGATGTGAATTTGATATGGGAGTCTACCAATGTAAAGGAAAGAACATACATAATGCAGTTGAACAGGTTCGCGAACTAGAGCTCCGAATAACGTGTAAGTGAAGTTTATTTATGTTATTTACCGACTATGTCTTAAGACTGGAAATTCGATAGAAATACGATGTGTCATGTTTGACATTTATATTAAATCAGGTTCCCCAAGATCATCACCATTTGCTCCCCTGATTGCCACAACGTATAGAAGAAGAAATGCATCAGCTATTTTGACGTTAACTATCATGGCCTATCCTCCTCCTATTGACGCATCAGCATATGTTTGGCGAAAGCAGGTTGATGGTGAATGGGTTACACTGCACAATAACAGCAGGTTTCAAATTCGTATATCAAAGGACAGTCTGCAGACCAACCTTTCCATATCGCAACTAGAAATTGACGATTTTACAAACTTTTCGGTCCGTGTGAACAATAACTTTGGATCTACAGAGCAAAACTTTGTTATTCGAGTAAATGGTATGCCTATTTAACACTTGCTTTGCTTCGTGACACTCTTAACATGGTTTGATACTTTGCTTCTATTATATATTGAATATATTATCAAGCAATGATTTTGCTTTTGCAAACTAGTTTTAAGAGACATAGTTATTAACATGAATGGTGTCCCTCTTAATGAAAATATTGACAAACATTCCATGGTTAGGATGCAAGAAAAATTAACATTATAATTGCCTTCTATTTGACAGAGCAGCCCTCTATGCCACAACACGTTCTGCTCGTCGATGCAATGGTGACTGAAAGTTCCGTCACAGTTCAATGGATACCTGGATTTAATGGGGGTGAAGACCAATGGTTCGTTATTGGTTACAAAAAGGCAGCAGATGAAACATGGACTTACATAAACGTGTCTTCAACAGTTACCCAATTGAGTATTGGGGAATTAGTTTCGGGCGCAAAGTATGAAGTAAAAATGCACGCAGAGAATTTATTTGGAAAATCGGATGAGACTTCTGTATTGAGTGTGACAACAAAGTCTGTTATTTCAGGTAAGTATTGTTGTTTTGCATTCGATAGTTTTGCGTGTGTAAAATGTAATTTTATTTTCATATTATAACTTGTTTGGCTTGTATACTATATATTCGGAAGTGGTATTGGCAGCAGAGACATCCTCTTTAGAGCAAGAAAGAAATGTCATGATTTTTATTTTGCCTCCATCCCGCAGAATAATTAACCTGAACATTTTGCAGTTCAATTGCCATGATTTGAAAGCACATATCGAACAACGGAATATTTCTTTAAACAACGACATATGGTTTCATACTGTCGATTGCATATAACATCATATAGGACATCACCAACATTTTTACCTGAGCATGTGTAACAACATGTTCACTAAAAATATTTCACAGTAGGAGCCTAGATACACTCAAATACACGTCATATATATTTATCCACCTTTTACAGCGAATTCGGTTGATTAAAGCCCCGTTGATTAAATTTCTAAACCTGATTTATAATCAACACTAACCTTTTATTCTCTATACTAGTATATGCGGTAGAAAAATAGTGACAACACTATATGAAAGATCTTGACAATCAAACAATCTTACACGTTAAAATATAAACTGTACAAAGTATTCAAAATATTACGTGCATCTGATGTCTATGGTTATTTGCGCATTCTCAATGCCGTAATTAATTATATGAAAATACTTTAGGTCAACTATTTTTATTATTTTAAATAAAACAATTCTAAAAAAATGAATCAGAGGAGATAAATCTTTAAATATTAACTCGCATTCCTAATTTGTTAAGTAGATAACGGATCCTCTCCATCGGTTGGGGCTGCAGTAGGTGGGGCTGTAGGCGGAACTCTTGTTGCAGTCATCTTGGTGGTGCTGTGGAAATATAGGCACGTATTTAAACGTATGTATATATTGGAATAAACATTTTTGTTATAGTATATATTAAAAGCATTGCAAATTTATGAAATAGTATATAGGCGTAACAATTAGAAACATGGCTCACAATGTTGACACAGTGTATGACCTACTTAATAATGGGACGGTCAATACAGGGACTTAAATGAAACGTTTCACTCAACCATTGCTTAGAGAAATATGTCTGCCAATCATACGTCGACACCTTAAAAGCGGACCAGAGCGACGAATCACTTTTAGCCCAACACTTTAAACTTTTGTTTTACGGGAATCTCTTCCCCATTTTAGGCAAAAAGAAAAGCCAAATTAAAGTACAACTTTTGTATTTAATCTTTATTTTCTAAGCCGACTTGGTTTAGTATAGAGAGAACATCTGCTAGTTAAACATTAAAGGGAGACTGTACGATTTTGTCAAAAATTTATGAATTTATATAAACGGTGTTAAAAATTATTCTACATATATTTCAATATAAATTAAAATAAAAGTTAAGAAGAACATGTGTCGAAAAATTCGAAATAAGCCAGATATTTAAATCTGAAATCGAAAAAGGCTTCCAGCCTAATTCGCCAGCATGTATATCATGCATGTACAATGTGTATCTAAATTTAGTTTTAGTGCAGATTCGTTCATACAACACAAAGACACAATTTTGTTTCATAACAAATACGAGTAAAAGTGTCGGCATCGGCTTTTACCAGCGCTAACTTGTTTTTGCTGCATTTTATGAAATTCGTCTTCAATGTGTAATTTTTCTTGCCTATTGTGTGTTATTGTAACATATTCTTATCAATATATTACAATTTAACACACATAAAAATCGTACGGACTCCCTTTAAAGCGTTTCGAAAGTAATAAAAAAAAAACTGTTTTTATTCAAATATTTTAAAATTGAAGTTATTGTTTTATTTCAACAAACGTGTTTTAATGAGCTCCTGTAAGCTTTTAACTGTTAAAACTAAGTTATGTTTAAAAAAAAAAAACTTTTCAAATTATGGTATTTATTTTGTGCCACACGGAGTTCAAAACTTGATTGTATTATAATTATTTATCGCTCCTACCAAATTTTAAAGTAAACTTTCTCTTTGAGCAAATAATAAAAAATGTTGACATACACACACACACACATTTACGTCATTTCATAAAAAATAATCTGTGAATCGGAAAGACCTGAATAACCATAAAATAAGCAGATCCGTGAGATATTTTGAAAACAATGTAAAGGTTGTACATTTTAAGTGCAAGATGTTAAATTGTAGAAATGTACTATGGTCCAAACTCCACACACAGTGATATATACAGTTATTGTCACGCATATATATAACCAGTTCTATTGATATGTGTCTTATCACAAAATGGTTTATATGTTTAGTATAGACTGTGTTACACATCCTCAGGTAAACCTGGTGGAGGTGCCAATTATGATGACTTGTTCAATAGACAGTAAGTTGCAATTCTATTTGTTTATATAAATATTCCGTTTTTAAATATTTGTTTTCATCTCATTAATATGGTACTTAGTAATTATAAGATTTCTTATTCTGCGGGATAAAAGCAAACATAAAAATCATAAAATCTCTTGCTCCAGAGCCGAGGTCCCTGCTGCCGAATATGAAGCCTACAGAGTTGGTATGATATTGAACATGCCAATACATGTCATTTCATGTTAAATATGTACGTTATGATGAAAACGCCACAACGTTTCAATTAATTTAATGAAATATATATAATCTATAGAGTCAGTATAGTACAGAAACAATCAAATAGCTACACGAATTTAAAAACAATCCATATACTCAGCGTAAATTAGCATTAAGCACGCTTAAATAATGCGTTACAATTACCATATAGAATACACTTATCGTGTTATTATTAGGTAAAACAGTTTTATAATGCTACGCGAAGGAAGAAATGTAACATGAATACAATGTCGACTTATTACAAGGCTTCTTTTATTTCATTTGACTCGCTGAATGATGGCAAACTCTAGCGATTAGAAATTAAATAGAATCTATTGAAGAAGTTGAAATAAATTATCAATCAAACCAAATTATATCAATGCAATCACAAGTAAAATATAATTGATTATCAACAGTAAGGTAAATAATTTCGAATGACTCATTTATCGAAACTATTGGCTTCATTCTATGTGTTCTCGATTGTTAATTATTGTTTCGCTTATTTATTAGACATCCACACGTTTACCACTTAGAAACTATGAACTTGTCAAACAACAACATGTAAATACAATATACCATTGTAAGTTCATTGTGCAATAGACATTATCATAGACTTGAGCCCCTCTGTCAGCATCGACATTCTTATTCATGCCACGTACAGCCCCAACACATACTTATTTCATTATATTAACGCGCATTACATGAAAATTGTATTATCATAATGTTTGTTTTATCATAAAATGAGGAAACTTGTGCAAACATATGTTCAGTTTTAGAGTGTGGGTTATTATTATATATTCTAATTAGTTAATTTTTACCATTTAATTTAAACAGTTGTTTACATTAAAATCTCCCCACAAACAATTGTACTTTGTTTTGTTTTCAAATAAAAAACAACAACATCATTTTGATTGACATTAATGTTGCCGCTGTATACAATATGGCAACAAATCTAGGTAAAATGTAAGCGAAGTCAGCTAAAATAGTAATATTAAAATTCAAATACATATCATCAGAGGAAAACGTTATTTTAGTCTTTTGTCATTTGACTAAAAGATAGCAACTATAAATGGCTATTAAACACTGGAGAATACATGCAACACAACATCAAAGATATCAAATTCCAACCTCTTGAAAGCTAGCAAAACAGTATAAATCAATTCATTTTCCATTGTTTTATTTCAGAATCAGAGCAGGGAAACCAGTACGAGACACTCGCGGAAACTTCGTTCCATGAATATTCGGGCTTATCACCTCGTGGCAAATGGGATAATAGTGTTATGAACCGTGTACCTCAAGTTTCTGAAAATGATTGTGCAATGGCGAATCAGGAAAACGCCTATGTTAATTTGTCATTATCAGAAACATAAATATTGTCTCATTTTTTAATTGGAGTGGTTTCATCAATAATAATTATAGTGCAAATGTAACAATTCAAATATTTAACTATAAACGATGGCGACTTTAAATGCATTGAATTTATACAATCGATATTTGAATTGTTTGTCAAACATATGCTTTATTCATACTGCATCATATAGATGTACATTTAATTGACCATAATCATCTTTTATTATCCAATAAGAATGCAGCTTTTTTCACTCAAATACAGAACATGTGTTAGTATGCAAACGTGTTTTGTTTCAATCCTTGACCAATGAATTCTAACAAATATGAACATTGCACGAATCTAATAATAAATGATTAGTTTGCGTTATAAAGAACAATCATTAACGGAACATGTTAATATCTCAGAAACATTACAGAATATATTTAATTGCGTATCTTCTTATGTTAGCAGGATCTAAAAAATACACAAACAGATGATAATTGCGTATAGTGAACATATGATGGAAATCAATACCATTAATTGGTTACGACACCGCCGGTTAACTCGTCCTTCTTAACGAGTTCTGTTCAATATCTAATGAAATACTCCGTGTTGCTTTTTATATTTCACAGGACGAATAACTATTAGGGATTGGTTTTGGGTTCCAAGTGTTAATTTCCTTTAGCGTTAGCATTATGCTACTCAATAAAGTTGTCTCAAACAATCGTGTCGAATCACTTAAACCTTGGTTTTGAGAAATATAAGACAACAGCATCATTAATGAATTCACTCATTTGCCGGCCATCGAATCCTCACGAGAAATTATTTCATTAAACGGTGAAAATTTAATTTTAATTGTGTGAAAATCAGCCCTTTAAATACCTTGAACTCGGTTTTCTGCCAGAGTTTCGCTCTCTCTCTCTCCCTCTCCCTCTCTCTCCCTCTCTCTCTCTCTCTCTCTCTCTCTCTCACACACACAGAAAGAATGTACGTCATGAAGAAATATTAGGGAATGGTTTTGGGTTTTAAGTGTTAATTTTCTCTAGGGTCTCTTATATAGGGTTTGTAACATATACAAAACAATACAATAATCAGTTTAATTACTGTACATGGCAACATGCACATTATAACTACCAACATTTGGATGTGTTCTGAAAGTATTGCCTACCGTGAATGCTAGTTTATAGGACTTCAACCAAATTAAATAACATAATATTTTTGCAATACTTTTGATAAATTATGGATGTCATATTACCGATACTCATAGTTTTAATGTATGAAGAATATTTACCAATTACTTGTTAAAACAATGACTGACGCTAATTAATAAAATGGATTAGAAATTAGATAAAACATGAATTAAACAATTGCCAATAAAATATCTATGATTTCGTCGTCGGTCGGCAACAAACTCCCAAATGATCTTTTAAGTTATTTAATGTAAGTCTATATAAATCATATGACCTCTCGTTTGTGGCCAATTTCGACTAGAAGGGCATGATTAGAATTATCTTGCTACAATGCCAGTATATAATGTTACACACACAATTTTCAGTCCTCTTACTCTTGCGGTGTCAGAATTTTGTTTAGTTATAAACTGTACATGTCTTTATAAATCACGTGACTCCTGGGGCATGGCAAGTGTTTACCCATGTAAACGATCTAATCAAAATGTGTAGATGTTACACACCAACTTTTAAATATCTGACTAAATCGGTGTGAGAAGATTATATTATTTTAGTTATTTAATATATAAAAGTCTAATGGTATCATAAGAACCATGGGAGTGGTCAGTTGTGGGGTATTAACTAATATGACTACTTTGCAATTTTACACTCAAAAGTGTTAATTTTCAAAACCCTTTTTGAGCTCTGATGATCTATTAACCTTAAGTAACAAATATATTTAAACAAATTTAAAACCGAGTCACACAAGGATCATTCATGTTAAGTTTATTTTAAATCATGCCCGGCGGTTGAAGAGATGAAGAGTGAATGAAGAGTTATCTCATGATGTACGACGGACAAAAGGAACCCCAAAAGCTTATTCTGCGCGTTGTGCATTAGGTGAGGTAAAAACGACATGGCTATGCTAATCACACTATTATTAAAATGATAAGTATTCATGTATTTTACAATGCACCTTTGTTCAACGCCTTCATGTTTAAACGAACATGGTCGCCTGTCGTGTGTGGTATGCATATGTAGTTTAAGTAGTTTAAATTAAGTTGTCAATGACCTACTTAGATAAACAAATCACACTGTACATGCGTGTATGCAATCAGGAAGTATTGGCAAGTCAACAGGTTTGCATGCATTCACGTTCGCACATTTAAGCTGTGTATTTTCATTCGGCATTGGCCTATTTATATGTCCTTCACAGTACACACCGAAAGAGCGTAAATCACCAAGGGAAGTAAAGCACATTTGATTAGACGTGAAATTATCAAAGGTTATGTTCTTCATTCTGTGTCTTTGGTTCAGTGTAAGAGTTCACAGTTCAGCCTATCTAAACAATAATCGAACGATTTTGGTATAAGTCCTTAGTAGTTTCTGACTATGGCAGTAGTAATTATAGTGTATATTTATATATTGTTACATTGAAGGACACATACAATTACAATTCAAACGTCTGGTTGAATTAAATGTAATATACGTGTTGTTAAACGTTTGACGTGTTATCATTCCTCGGAGGTAGGACTGTAAACTGACCGTGATAAATTAACCAGCCTAATGATAGATTTAAATTGTTAAAACAAACATTTTTAGTTTAGGCGAAGAAGCTAAATATATAGTGCATTTAAAGCATAAGTATGAGTAGTTTGGAAACTAGTTCAGTTAATATAGTAAATGCTTGTATGATCATAGAACATGCCAACTGTCGTCGTAGCGTAGCGTATATGATGTCCGCCTAGCGACCCATATGTCACGTATTCGATCCCCACAATGGTAGAATGCTTAAGAGCTTCTGTAAATACAATAAGTACTGGGCCTTCTTTAAAACAAATAGGTTTAAACTAAACTAAACTACTCACACCGCAGGTGTCAAGGTTATCCCAACGCAGTTCAAAAACAATAACACAGTTCCAAAATGACCGAGACACAGGTATCAGGCAAAGTATGCTTTAATTGTTTATCTTTTTTTTTAAAGATTAAGGTTAGATCAACATTCTGAACCCGATTGATTTAATAATGTTACATTCAAATATATAATTATGTGTTTTCTGATAGCATATTTCATGAAAAGTGAAGGCGTTGCTGCATAGTAAATGCTGATGTTTTGCATGTGTTGGTGTGTGACTTCATTTATCAAGTGGTGTATCCACAGCGGTTTTAAAAATTAAAATCAGCTAATTAATTAACCTCCGATCCGTAATCGAGCGGCAAATCTTTTCGTAATTGCGGATAACGGTTCCGCGAGCCTTGAGCTCAAATATCGTTAAGATCACGTTACGATATTTGCTTGCTGCAACCCACGAAGTCTAGTGTTTGTTTATGCAGGTCATTGAAGACCCCAGATTGATACACGTGTAGTGCTTGTGTTAGATATGCAGATGAAGAATGGTAGGGGAGAGGTCAACGAATTGCAGATTGCAGAAACATGTTCTATGTCTTTATTGGTTTAGGGATCCAAGGGGTAAATATTTAACTCAATTAAAAAAGAATACAGAGGATTATATGCTTTAAACCGTAAGCATAGAACCATAAATAGATTTAAGTCCCGTTGATTAAACATTTTGGAGCTAATTGACACCGCACTTGTTAAGTTTTCCATATATGGCATAGTGTATACATGTCAGGAAAAGTGTCCGCAAGTTTGTGACGAAATTTCTTACTGAGGGATATAATGTTAAGATCGCGATGCTCAATCAAGAAAAGTTGTAAACGAAACAGTTTTAAGAGTCATTTCTAAAGAAGACGAAGCGATCATCTTATATAACTATTTAACGGATTGTAGGTGTGGTGAGAAAACCCTTTTAAAGTTCGAACGGTAATACAATCGCACCCAAGATATAGTGTATTATAAAGCGGTGTAACTTCCTGGTGTGATTGCATTGAAGAAAAGCTATTCATACATTCAAATATTGAAATGTGTTGTGATATGTTTAGACAATGTATCGATACTGCATATTGTATTTTTGCATACATATGTGGTTATTATGTCTGCACACTTGAGCACTCATGCAGATGAGATATACGAAGAAACTGTACATCAGGCATCACGAAACACATTAAACAAATAACATAATTTACATTGCAATTGCAAACTTGCTGTTATTTTATGTCCAATCCACGCATTTGCTCAACATTTAAATAACAACATGTTTAGCATAAGCACAACAAAATGTGTGTCTTATGTCCTCCCAAATCGAGTACAGGGACCACGGCGTGCAGGTTTTGAGTTCTTATAATAACGTATACAGGCTCCGTGTTTTATGTATCCAGGGTTCTAATAAAGCGGTCATGTTATGTTTGTTTCTGGTTCTGATATTGCACGATATGGCACCACGGTCTATGGGTCTTGTGTTCTGATAAAGCAAGTATATGCGCCACGGTGTGTGGTTCTCATGTTCTGATAAAGCATGCATATGCATCACGGTTTGTGGGTCTCGTATCTGATAAAGCATGTATAGGTACCACGGTATTTGGGTATCGTGTTCTGATATAGCATTTATAGGTACCACGGTATGTGGGTCTCGTGTTCTGATAAAGCATGCATAGGTACCACGGTATGTGGGTCTCGTGTTCTGATAAAGAATGCATAGGTAACACGGTATGTGGGTCTCGTGTTCTGATAAAGAATGCATAGGTATCACGGTATGTGGGTCTCGTGTTGTGATGTAGCATGTATAGGGAACACGGTTTGTGGGTCTCGTGTTGTGATATAGCATGTATAGGTACCACGGTATGTGGGTCTCGTGTTCTGATAAAGAATGCATAGGTAACACGGTATGTGGGTCTCGTGTTCTGATAAAGAATGCATAGGTATCACAGTATGTTGGTCTCGTGTTGTGATATAGCATGTATAGGGAACACGGTATGTAGGTCTTGTGTTCTGATATAGCATGTATAGGTATCACGGTGTGTGAGTCGAGTGTTGTGATATAGATTGCATAGGGAACACGGTATGTGGGTATCGTGTTTTGATATAGCATGTATACGTACCACCGTATGTGGATCTCGTGTTCTGATATAGCATGTATACGTACCACCGTATGTGGATCTCGTGTTCTGATAGAGCATGTATTGGTACCACGGTATGTGAGTCTTGTGTTCAGATATAGTATTTATAGGTACCACGGTATGTGGGTCTTGTGTTCGGATATAGCATGTATAGGTACCACGGTATGTGGGTCTCATGTTGTGATATAGCATGTTTAGGGAACACGGTATGTGGGTCTCGTGTTCTGATATAGCATGTATAGGTACCCCGGAATGTGGGTCTCGTGTTCTGCTAAAGCATGCATATGTACCACGGTATGTGGGTCTTGTGTTCTGATAAAGCATGTAAAGGTACCACGGTATGTGGGTCTCGTGTTCTGATAAAACATGCATAGGTACCACGGTATGTCGGTCTCGTGTTCTGATATATCATGTATAGGTACCACGGTATGTGGATCTCGTGTTATAATAATGCATATATAGGCGCCAGGGTATGTGGGTCTCGTATTCTGATACAGAATGTATAGGTACCACGGTATGTGGGTCTCTTGTTCTGATATAGCATGTTTAGGCGCGACGGTATGTGGGTCTTGTGTTCTGATAGAGCATGTATAGGTACCAAGGTATTTGGATCTCTGGTTCTGATAGAGCATGTATAGGTACCACGGTATGTGGATCTCGTGTTCTTATAGAGCATGTATAGGTACCACGGTATGTGGGTTTTGTGTTCATACATAGCATTTATAAGAATCACGGTATGAGGATCTCGTGTTCTGATATAGCATGTATAGGTACCACGGTATGTGGGTCCCGTGTTGTGATATAGCATGAATAGGGAACACGGTATGTGGGTCTCGTGGATAACACGGTATATGGGTCTCTTGTTCTGATAAAGTATGCATAGGTATCACGGTATGTGGGTCTCGTGTTGTGATATAGCATGTATAGATAAACACGGTATGTAGGTCCCGTGTTCTGATACAGCAGATTTAGGCGCCACGGTCGAAGGTTCTCGTGTTCTGATATAGCAGATATAGGCGCCACGGTCGATGGTTCTTGTTTTCTGATATAGCATGTATAGAGGTCACGGTCGATGGTTCTTTTGTTCTGATACATCATGTATAGGCACCACGGTATGTAGGTCTCAGGTTCTGATATAGCATGTATAGGCACGACGGTCTTTGAGTTTCTTGGTCTGATATATCATGTATACGCGCCACGGTATGTGGGTATCGTTATCTGATATAGCATGTATAGGCGCCAGGGTATGTCGGTCTCCTGTTCTGATATAGCATGTATAGGCACGACGGTCTATTAGTCTCTTGTTCTGATATAGCATGTAAAGGCTCTACGGTATGTGGGTCCGTGTGCTGATATAGCATGTATAGGCACAACGGTGAGTGGGTTTCAGGTTCTGATATAACATGTATTGGCGCGACGGTATGTAGGTCTCAGGTTCTGATACATCATGTATAGGCGCCACGGTATGTGGGCATCGTTATCTGATATTGCATGTATAGGAACCACGGTATGTGGGTATCCAGTGCTGATATAGCATTTATAGGCACCACGGTATGTATGTTTCAGGTTCTGATATATCATGTATAGGCGCCACAGTATATGGACATCGTTATCCGATATAGCATTTATAGGTACCAATGTATGTGGGCATCTCTATCTGATATAGCATGTATAGGTACCAAGGTATATAGGTCTCGGGCTCTGATAAGGCATGCATAGGCGCCACGGTATGTGGACATCGTTATCTGATATAGCATGTATAGGCACCACTGTATGTGGGCATCGTTATCTGATATAGTATGTATAGGTACTACTGTATGTAGGTCTTGGGTTCTGATATAGCATGTATAGGCGCCAGGAAATGTCGGTCTTCTGTGTTGATATAGCATGTATAGGCACAACGGTCTATGGGTCTCTTGTTGTTATAAAGCATGTATAGGCGCCACGGTATGTGGGTGTCGTTTTCTTATATAGCATGTATGGGTACCACGGTATGTGGGTCTCGTGTTCTGATAAAATATGCATAGGCGCCACGGTATCTGGGTCTCGTGTTCTAATAAAGAATGCATATGTACCACGGTCAATGGGTCTCGTGTTCTAATATTGTATGTCTAGGAAACACGGTCAATGGGTCTCGTGTTCTGATAAAGCATGTAAAGGCACCACGGTCGATGGTTTTCGTGTTCTGATACAGCAGATATAGGCGCCACGATCGATGGTCCTCGTGTTCTGATCTAGCAGATATAGGCGCCACGGTCGATGGTTCTCGTGTTCTGATATAACAGATATAGACGCCACGGTCGATGGGTCTCGTGTTTTGATACAGCAGATATAGGCGCCACGGTCGATGGTTCTTGTGTTCTGATATAGCCCATATAGGCGCCACGGTGAATGGTTCTCGTGTTCTGATATAGCAGATATAGGTGCCACGGCCGTTGGGTCTCGTGTTCTGATAAGCAGATATTGGTACCACGGTCAATAGATCCCGTGTTCTGATTCTGCAGATATAGGTACCACGGTCAATTGATCTCATGTTCTGATACAGCAGATATAGGTACAACGGTAAATTGGTCTCGTGTTCTGATAAAGCATGTATAGGCATCACGGTCAATGGTTGTTGTGTTCTGATAAAGAATTATAGGCGCCACGGTATGTGGGTCGCGTGTTCTGATACAGCAGATATAGGTATCACGGTCAATTGGTCTCGTGTTCTTATATAGCATGTCTAGGTTACACGGTTTGTGGGTCTCGCGTTTTGATATAGCAGATATAGGTACCAAGGTATGTGGGTCTCCTCTTCTGATAAATCATATATATAGGCGCCACGGTATGCGGGTCTCGTGTTCTGATATTGATATAGAACATAGTTAATTGCTAAATAACTTTGAGTATAATTTTCCGAGCGATTGTATTGAAACTGTCGAAATCTACTGTTATCCGCCGTATACGAATAACAAAAATCACTTTTGATTATGTCCAAGAAAGCAAGCATTTGTATAATCAGTGTTACATAAAGGTTAAAAAGCATAGGCAAGTTGATTAATTTCAATAAGAAGCGCCAGCAAAGGTTTATTTAGACATCCTATATATTAATGCGAACAAGAAGCATGAATATCTAATTCTCACAAATATGTATTTGTAAAATGGGTTACTTAATCTATCAGAAATAAGTATGTATGTACACATGTCAGTAATGTGAGTACAAGTAAACAACTTTATCAAGAAATAGACAATTGCATTAAATCTGTTATTTCAAACACAAATGTCAACTCTTTACAAACAAATACAATTTATTCTCAGAGATATGACTCATTGGTTCCTATATCCTACCATGGCGCCATTAAACATTATGATAATGGGCGACTCAAGTATTATTATCAACTGATATGATTAAAAATATGTATTTTGTATTTTGTTTTACATGTGCTTTATACTGTAAACCATATATAACGTTAATACAGATTTGTATCATTAACATGAATACAATTTGTATTGAAATACGTTTCCATAGTGTATGGTCATATCTGCACACGACAACTCTGCCAGGCGATAGCTATTTAGAAAGGCAAAGACATTCATGGGTTCATTCTTTTTTAAACTTTTACAGAAAAACGCGCTTTGCATTAAATAACTTGCAATTATGGTGAAGTAAATAATTTAAACTATAAAATGGTAAAATAGACAAGTAATGCACGAGCAATGTTATTTAACTTCCTCTCTTCCTTTTTGCAACGAAACAACTAAATCACTCAAACGAATTTTCTGTAATTAATACAAACTATGTACCAACTCCTTTAAAATATATGAAACTCTAGGAACATTGTAAGGTCGAACTTCTTGTTAAAATCCGCTTATCCTTTATTTAAGTCTTGTGACTAAATGACTTTACAATACATAACGAACAGCACATGACTATAAAACTTATTAAAGCTGGTGTCGCATTAAGTAACACTATTAAAAGGGTTTTACACAGATTTCACTTAAATAATAACAATCAACTCTACTACAAACAGCAACTAAAATATCAAATAATACAACGCTGAGATTATGTAAGCCGCACCAAATGTCTTATGTAATTGTTAACAGTGATATGCTTTGGGTGACTTGCTTGTTTTGTCGTGTTAGGCTGTGTGAACGATAAACATGTTTGGATTTATCGTTGTGATTTTTATCGGATATATACATGCTGTAGGTAAATAAATCTTAACTACTACACTGATGACCGTTTGTCTTAAAGAAACTATATTAGCATTTTGGCCTGCTGAAATTTAGTCCTAAAATTTCAAAAGGTTATTATTAACATTTGTTATAAATGGATTTACCCGTATTCATATCTTTTCAACCATGTTACATATTACCATGTCAATTACAGCTTAAATGTTTGTGTCTGCGTTTGTGTTTAATAGGTTCGCAAAATCCGGAATTACTTTCAAATGCAACACTCGTTGATGCTTATGATGCATTCAAGTTGACATGCACTCATTCAACAGCGACAATGGTGAGATGGTGGCTGAAGCCAGTGGATGGAAGTCAGTTTGTAAATGCTCTGACAGCTGCATTCACAGGCAGAACTTACTCGTTTGCCCCTGACACTTTACCGGACGTGTTTGCTGGGTGTGACTGTGCAGGATCCACGCTTACCTGTACCCTTAAATCATTATCACGGACCAATATTGGAGACAAATGGAAGTGCTCTATTACTCAAAGTCAGGAACTTGTTTACAGTTAGGAAATAACAATTGCTGTGGCAGGTAATTAATAGGTTTATGTAGTAGTTGTATATTTTATTAAAGTGGCGCATAGTACATAAATATCATTGGTATTTACAGCAATAATACGATATGTATATATATGTATAAACATTGTACTACCCAGCCATATAAATGGCTTACGAGTCACTGAGTTGACATGTTATCGGTGAAGTCATAAAATCACATTAAAATAGTGCAGTAAAGATCACGATAATAAAAAGAGTTAAATTGTTTAAAGTATAAACATGGATAGTTTATATCAATAACTTCTGTTCATTATAAACAGGTGGACTTATGTATATATCATTTTATTTTCTATAATATTTTCGTAGGCGAGATAAGTATAATTGTTTTATTAACTCATTAAATAAGTGATAACTGATTATGTTGATCAATTAATAACTGCGATTCAGAAGGACATCACTTGTTTATTTAGAGATAACGATCGCTAACACACACTGAATTCGATTGGCTTTAATGAAATTAATTAATGCTTATTTTATATTTAATCTTTGGAAAAAGGTTTATTACCTTGACATATGGCTAAAAGAGAATAATCTCAATCTACTTTGATAAACCCGCGTGCAATATGCATTTATCGCGTTTACATTTAATTCCTGAGCTAAAACTCGATTGCCTGTATGATTCATTTGATGCATGATTTTTGTACTTTTAATGTTAGCATTACCTAAACGTTGTTTAAATATGAATCAAAACAGAAAAAATTAAAGGATATACAAAAGGGACCGGCTGTCGTTTCGTGTTGTTCTGAGATGTATTTGTTATATTGTAAAATATCTTATCATGGACTCCATACGTTATGCAAATTTACTTTGAAGCTTAAACAAACATTTAAATTTGTGCTCACTGTAGCACTGCACTAGGGCTTTTGATGAGTGTTTTTTTTTCTTTTGTTGTTGTTCAGACATGCACGTATAAATATGTTTTGATATTTAAAAATGAGCATATAATAAAGTATGTCAGAAATTAAGGATCCAATTAATTTTACTTTAATTAATTAATTTAACGGTGACCCCAGCCCTACCAACGATTTCTGTTTTACAAAACATAACAATTAGCTTCATCAAATGTGTATCATCAGAGGGTCGTCCTACCCCCTTCATTACTTGGTACATTGACAGAGACACATCCTCGGATTACAGCGACTATGTAAACATCAATGACAGAAGCCTTAGTAATGTAGCAGGGGACCGGACGACAAGCACACTTATTACTTCACGGGAACATCATGGCTCAATCATATATTGCAATGTCTCAAACGGGTACGGGTCGATCTTCTCCGACAGGAAACCTCGTATTGACCTGTTGGGTAAATGTTCAGTAATAGACGTCAACGTTAGTTTAGAACAATCATAATATGAATAATTACGTTTAGTATTTTTATTATAGTAAATTACTCGCAATACGTATTATTTTTTCAAAATCGTACTTATATTAACATGACAATTGAATTTTCACAAATGTATCGATACAAAGGACGTTTTAAAAGTATATATATAAATGCAAATATTGTTTTTGGGCACGAATATTTACATTCTGTTTCTATTTTCGTTTTACGCTCGTTTTCTAGTGACCCCATCCACGCAAACACTTCTATACAAGAATATAATTTTTTAACACAATCTCTGTAATTCAAAACAGTTCTGTGTCGCTAGAATGTTTCTCCTCTGGGAATCCAGCGCCAAACGTATCATGGATCTTACCTAATGGGTCCGTCTTTACAAACGGCGCAATTTAATTGAAATTTATGCAAAGTGTGAACATAGTGACGCTCACGTGCAAGGCCACAAGTGTCATGAAACCAACGTACGGAAGTACAACAACATATACTACTCCAACTACTTTACTGGTTAACATACTTTGTAAGTATAATTAACTGACAGAGTAAAGCAGGAAATCAGTTTATTATCGTGAGAAGGTAATGAATCCAATACCTTTGCCCGATGATTAAATCATTGCATTGTTACTACATATTGCTTTTGTTCTATAACGAATATCTTCTTTTCCGAATAAGTATTTTTATAATGAGCATTGATCTGAAATAAGATACAGCAACTAGTTTTTTTATGAACAATATATTTTTTTTTACATACAATAAAATGTGAACCGCGAAGTAAATAATGTCAATATTACTTGTCGTATACAAATTTAGGTGTGTAACGTATATTAGGTAAACACATATATACTGATTTGAACATTATATTTGAAAAATATTAAAAGTTCCAATCCTTTTAAGTATGTTGATTTGAACTATAAATAGATTCACATGCCGTTTACAGATTTAAAATACTATTTTATGACGTTTTTAAGACGTTAGCGGAGAATTATTTCCATACACATGTTGTTAAGCCTTAACTTATTTCCGTTAACATATTTGAGTAGATTTCGAATATAACTACTAACAAATAACGAAAGACATCCAATAACACAAATAAAATAAAGTACATACTTGTTATTACTGTAATATTTCCCTGCGTTTTGAAACATTTTTGTTTATGTAGAATTCCTAGTCCAAAGTCTTCAACATTATTGGTTGATTCTAAGCTATATTTTGGATGGGGTATAATATTAAAATGAATGCTTATTTTAAGTTCAAGGTAGTAATCATTATAAATGTTTATATGACGGAGTTGAAATGAAAAAAAAGTGCACTTGTTTAAAAATAAGGATAAAATTATCTGGATAATGTATAAAATATTTCTTAAGCTAATGTGACACATCTTCTTTATTTCAGTAAATGCATGGAAACAATTTTATTTAAAAATTAAGAATAAACATGTTGTCCAGAACATTATATGTTTAAAGCTGATATGCCAGGTATGACATACACCGCAATCATGTCTGCTTTTTTGCAGATCCACCCACCACTCCAACGTGCGCAATCGGAAATTATTTTATTACATCAAACAACATACGTGCTGTTAAAAACAAATCTCTTACAATTAATTGTACCAGCAATAGCAACCCCCCTCCCATGAAATATACGTGGACACTGCCGGATGGGCTGAAACAGGATGGACAGCATCTCGCGATACCACGAGTACTGTCTAGCGGTACCTACAAACTGGATGTCAACAATGTCATGAATGCAACTTTCGCACCGCAAGTCATAATTGGAAATGCCAATCTGATATAAATACTTGAAATGTTGTGTAAGTTTCGTTATATTTTAATTATTTGAATGTAATTGGCATGTATTTGCATTTTGTTTAAATATAAATTGTACTTACTACTTAACTCATCACAGTTCTAGAGCAGATTGTGTTTTTCTAACAATGGTATTTCCTTAGTCACTCGATGCAGGTGTTATATTGCACTTCAGTTCCAGTGGTAGTTCGGCCAATTGCGAATGAAATGATTTACAAAACCGGACATTGACCGTCACGTGTCCTTATTCTGAAGGCAACCCACCGAAGACGAGTTTCATGTGGATAAATGTTAATACATCTCGCGTTGTTGGACTCGATCAAAATCTTACGTTTCCAAATATGCAAATGAAAGACGAGGGATTTTATAAGTGCAGAGTAAACAACACAATGAACTCACAGGTTGCTGTGTACAGACGCCATACAACGAAACACTGTTTTACGTTGATATAAAATGTAAGTTAATGGTACATTTACAAGAGTTAACATATGTATGTTTATATAGTTCGAAACATTGTGACAGAAATTAAAAAAAATAAATGATTGATTTGTATAGCTTAAATATTAATTATTGCCATGGACATTAAACGTTTTTATTTATTGTAGATGATGCCAGTATAAAGAGATTTCATGTCGATGAATTTGAAAATGCATTGAATATAACTATAAACGAAAGTCAAACGGTAAAACTGTTCTGTGAAGCTTACAGTGACCCTGTGGCTAACCTGTTTCTTATAAATAATACTCAGAATAAACGCTATGTACTGAATGCAACACATAGTAACACAATATCGGCTGCTCTTGTAAATGCGCGATGCGAATTTGACAAGGGTGTTTACCAATGCCAAGGGAACAACATGCACAACGTAGTTCAACAAGTGCGAGAAATAGAGATCATCATAAGATGTAAGTCAATATTATAAAACATGCATTTTTTTGTTCTGTGTGAATGTTTTGGTCTTATATTAATTAAAGTTTGCAATCAAGTTATTGTCAACTTAGGTTACATTTTATCGTTTTGAAGATGCACCAAGATCTTCGCCATTTATGCCACCGAAACCTTACGTTTGGACGAAGATTAACACTCGTGTGATTCTTACGTATACTATTGTGGCGTATCCTCCTCCAAGCGCTTCGTCGGCATTTGTTTGGCGAACAAAAGTATATGATGAATGGTCAATTATCAAGGATACTAGTAGAATTCATATTAACATTTCCCAAGACAGGCTGCAGACAAACCTGTCCATATTGCAAGTACAGGTAGACGATTTTGCAAACTATACAGTCAAAGTGGACAATGAAATTGGCTCAACAGAACAGACATTTGTTATTCAAGCGAATGGTAATAATATGATGCCATTTACCTCGCAGTTCATTTAAATTCAAAACTTGAGATATTGTATTTACTTATTTCAGACCTTCACATAAATTCGTTAAGGATTGATAGCTTAAAGGTGTTTAACAATTCCTATTTACAGAAGAGCCAGCTATTCCAGAGAAATTCCGTATACCATAAGGTATACGATAACAGACAGTTCTGTCATCATAGAATGGAAATCGGGATTTAACTGTGGAGAAAACCAATGGTTCGTTATTGGATACAAGAAACGAACCAAAGTTTGACTATATATCTGGACACATCACTCGAA
The DNA here is from genome assembly GCA_007657795.1 of Dreissena rostriformis. Lineage (NCBI taxonomy): Eukaryota > Metazoa > Mollusca > Bivalvia > Myida > Dreissenidae > Dreissena > Dreissena rostriformis. The sequence goes on along the minus strand of VMBQ01002039.1, from coordinate 67,577 downwards.
TATCAATCGAAGGACTGGTTGCCGGAACCTCTTATCAATTTAAAATGTATGCAGAAAATGCAGTTGGAAGATCAGAGAAAACAATTGTTATAAAAGTAGCTTCTCGATCTAAATCGGGTATGCATACTAATATTTTTTTTAAGGTTCTTACAATGTTTTGGAACATGCTCTTGAAACGAGTGTATAGTTTGGCATGTCGATTTGAACCCAATGCTTTGCATTATCCGGTATTAGACGTTGCTGCCAGTTAAAATGTTCATGCTTCAAAAATGAAGAAGGCATTACACAGTTACAAAGCTAAATAATAAATCTGGCAGCGTCAAGTTTATTGTACAGAGTTATGACTCTTTGTCTTGTTTTCAACTATATATTTTTTAGAGAGCCCAACGATGCTCATGATGCAGAATAAATATCGTTAAGTCATGTTTGTATAAGTTAATTGTGTCGAGTTTGAATTCAACCGATTGAAGATTATGTATTATAATAGGTTTCGTGGTTAATACAAAATTGAAAACATAAAACTATATTGTTATATAAAACGCATGTATTAAAATTGATATTCACATTAATTAGCAAATTAAATGTAAGTTCCTGTGATTGGAAAGTATGAAGTGATACATATTTCAAGTTGCAATTGCTGTTTAAAACAACATGAACTGCATATATGCATACTTGACAGTTGCTTAGTGTGCTAATCCTGGACAACCCCAACAATGACACATGATTTTAAAGAATCCGTATGTTTACTTTTATTAAAAACGACCACGAAAACGTATATATTCGTTTATGCATTTAATTAGATGACGGAACCAATCCGTCGGTCGGGGCAGCAGTTGGTGGGGCTGTCGGCGGAATTCTTGTTATAGTCAGCGTTATTGCGCTGTTCTTATTGTGGAAGAAATTTAAACGTATGTATAAACTGGGTTGAGTAAACGTTGATGTGTTGATACTTTTGACTTACATTGTATAATGTATATATGAAAATATCGATTGATAACAATAACTAAATAAGGTTAAAGCACCAAGTTGAATGAGTCCATATTTTCCTCCGCAATATGAACTATTAATTATAGTTGTATATACCTGTAAACTGGTACCCTTAAGAAAAAGTGCAAACAATCTTTGTCAGCTGAGCTTACTTCACTGTATTCAACCATAAGCTTTTCAGCTGACAAAAAAAATGGCGGATGCAATCAAACTTCAAATTATAAGTGTGCTCTCTCTGAGTATTTTCAGTTTAGTTTAACTGTTTATGCATTTCAGGTAATCCATCCGCCGGTGCACAGTACGATGACTTATTCAATGGACCGTATGTAATAATACTTATTATTATGTCCACTTTGTTTTCCCGCTGTTAAATCCCGTATACCCACCGTTTTATTATTTTAATATGTCATCACATTGGCACGTTATATGTTCCGATAACTTCAATAAGTAAACATGTTCATCCGATCACGTACCACATCGCTGTACCACAGAGGTGTGAACAAACAGGGCATAATGGATGCAATTAAAACTTAAAAGCGATTCGCAAGTGGCTCAATTTGATATGTTATGGTGGTCCAAACTAATAGTATATGTGCATAAATGCGAAAGTCTTCATTATTTAATATGTGAGTGTTTGTGTATTATTTATAAGTTAAGACTAAGTACTATATCGTTTATAGTAAACTTTATGTTTATACTGAATAACGTGATATTTTTGTTTGCTCCAGGGTCAACATCTCTGCTGCCAATACCAGTTCCGAGTATGAAGCCTACAGAGTCGGTATGATCGTTAATTAGCAAATGCATATCAGACCATGTTTATAAAATATGTACGTTATGGTGAAGATGTTTACAATTTTAATAAAATATTGTTGATGTATAAAAAGTATAGTTAGTATGGTACTGAGACATTTTTGAATGAATAGGAATAGTGAAACTTTCGAAACATTATTAGAAGAAAATGTGGTCTTATACTCTCTTTTAAAAAGCAATATAACCATTTTGAATTAAAGCCAGACACAAGATGCAATAGGCCACTTAACACATGCTCATTTGTACAATATGTGCAATTCAGTTTTGGTTATTCAACAGTGTGAAGAGAACTTCGTAAACAGATTTCAAACTGTCGTTTCATTTCAGATTCCCAGAGCAGAAACCAGTACGAAACACTCGCTGAAACTTCTTTTCATGAATACTCGGCCTTAACACATGGCGGAATACAAACGCATAATGTTATGAACCTTGAATCTGCTGTTCCCGACAGTGGTAGTGTAAAGGAAGACAACAGCTATGTCAATTTAGTATTATCGAACAATGGAACTTAAAGTCACATGTTGTTCGTGGATTTGCATCATAATGACATTAATCATCTAATTAAACAACTTACCAAATGAGCTATATTGAATACACTATCTAGTGTTATGTATCTACAAATATTACGTATATACTGTCCTTGAGCNAAAGTCAAACATATAAATATATATTATATATTAATTATTGTTCTAGTGTGTTTAAGATAATCTTACATGTAAAAACAGCATAACCTCTATATGATTTTGCCTATAATAACATCATATAGCATCTTTTCCTGTATGTATATTCGGCCACTTAAGAGTGAAATTGACTTTTTGTACTGAATGAAAAGATTTTCAGCACAAGTGAGACATTGATTTAAACATTTTATATCTTCCCCACAAAAGTATGGCAAAATAATTTACAACGCCGGTATTTCCTTAGTACCAGGCCAATTGTAGGTGGGCAACCTAGCAACCATGCTTTGTTGGTATCTTTCCTTTCAATCTGTTCAGTCATCATTTTTATAGGAAAACATATAACACAATCTAACATTCACATGTTTTTAACCAAAATACAACATCTATGTTATATATTTTTTAAATAAGCATAACTAACTAAAGTGTTATCAAAATGTCATAATTACCAAAATAAGAGGGTGGCCCAATTTATAGGGTTGGATGAATAGATAGGAAAGAAGGCTACTTTTAATCGATCATTTTGTTTTGTTTTTAGTCTGCAAAAACGACTTCAATAACACCTTTCAGATGAAAAGTTTTAATCAATATAATATTGACACTAGAAGTCCAAAATATAAATTTGAACTTATAACGTGCTGCTGGTGATTGAAATTTATTATAGAACGAGCTTGTACATACAATACGCTCATCATAATAATCTCAGTTTTCATTATTCAGTATTGTAATTTTACCATGATATGTGAACATTGAAATTGTTAATTTGTATCTTGCCTTATACTGTTAAGATATGGTGACAAAGTGCCTTAATAATAATGTTGTTTCAAAGTCGTGCGGTATGCTTATGGTTCCACTTATCACATCTCCTGTTTATAAATGTTATGTAATTATACACGTGTTGAGTAATCAAGAACAATAATATGTGCTAAGTAATAGTTTCAAGTGATAACACATGAAATACTCATATTGATTATTCCAATTATTATATTTCTGACATTTTCTTTTTTCAAGTGTATATATTGATTTTTGTATCAGTGTTTGGGATACTTCTTTATAGTTTATTGAATGTTTCGTTTGTAAGTCTGGTTTATCAGATCCAAGTTTTATTCAACGTGAAACAAGGCGTGTGAATCTTAATATTCATAATGTTTAGGTTAACATACCATGGGAGACAAATCAATCTGAATTAAAAAAAATAGTTAAGGCTGCCACAGTTGATTCCCTTCTTTGGTAGAGTTTTACATCACAGTAAGACCACGTGTTCATTGATATATACTTAACTTTACTGTATGAGAAATTTTCTATTTGAGGTTTTGAGGTTTTGTTTTTATGTAAGAGATAATTGTGTTATACACTATTACTTTCAGAATTTTTATTTAAGTGTTTCTATAAACTTTCATAATGTGTTTATTTGTTTATTGTTTGCATAAGGTTATGTTAAATGTCCGGATAAAATTAAGAAAAGAGAAATTATGTGTATATAAAGAACACGATCTGTTTCATGTATGTGTATGTTTGTATTAGCAAATCTATAAATAATTAAAGTAGTGAACATTTTCTGAGAAAAATGTATTGTAGCACACATTAAGCAGAACTCGAGCAAAATTCATTATCAAGTCCAACTAGTCAGGTAATTATATATCACGCACATATCCGACTTATCCTAATTTTTTGCTTACCCGTAATTGACAGTTCTATTTAATGATACATATATTTGTTATTTTACTTATTTTATTTGTAAGATAAGCGTGGTCTGTGAAATATATCGGATAGAGAGAGAAAGTGTGTTTTATTCGAATACAGATTACGTCAACGTTTTAAAAGGAAGTACATAAATCAAAGCAATTTGTATCTCTTTCGGAAAGCAATAGTGATGGGTTGTTTTTTTCGCATGTTTTTGGCATATCTTTGGACGAATATTTTAAATTTGGTAACCATGCGCTCATGACTCTGTCCGTCTGTGTACGTTTCCCTCAAATGAAATCTCACGACCAAGATATCCATATAGAAGACATTTAAAATAAAATTATCATCTAACACATATGCTGAAATAGTAAGGGTTTGTCTGACCGTAATGCTACGTGAGCAATACAAATATATACATGTAATACCTTTCAATGATATATACCTCAAAGCAAAAGAGAATTTTAGCAATAATGACATAATTGTTCCTTCTATGATTGGCGATCCTAACAAAATGATGGACTTTTGTTATTGGTATTGATAATCAAACATCTATTTACAAGTCGCACTGCCTTGAACTGGATAGATGATTCCGATAAGATTCGAACTGAGCCAGCAAATCAATCTAACTCTTCAGCGACGGCAGGTATTCTAGGTCGGAGCGAAATCTGACAGGTAGATAGATGGGTGATAGGTAAATAAGAACCCAATAGTTCTGTTTTTTTTATATATTTTAATCGAATCAATTGTACACGCCTACATTTACTCATCCTTATTTTGCTCACCGTCTTGTAGTATTGTATGTTCCTTTATAGATATATTACAAATCGCCTGTAACTTAAGTTTTAAGAAACAACATAATGAGATTTGTTATGATTTAAACTAGGAAATGTGTGAAAAAAGATTGTCAATATAGGGCTATTGATAATTATAGTACACGAACCTGAAGTAAAAATAAGTTTAAGCTATTTTTGACCTATCATGTGTATTGAAAGTAAGTAAAACTTTTTAACTTGTTTAACCACTTTGATGTGTGTAGGAGAATGTATGGCGTGAGTTACTAACACAATACGCTTGCTTTGTAAATTTGTTAAGAAAGAAGGTTTGTTTTTATAACAATGTTAATTACCAATAGGCAGTTGATTTCGTGGTTTCAACTTCTGGTTATCAATCTGATATATTTAACATAGCAACGTTTAAGTGGATTTCTATTACCATGATGTACATCGGTTAACTGATATATACGTTAATTTCTCATCAAACGATGACCCAGAATCAATCACAAACATAACACGCGTCTAAAACGATCTCAATAAACTTCATCAATGCATACAGAAAATGAAAACATAAATTCAAAAACATCACGCATGAATTGAATACTAAACACATATTGTTTGCGTACTAGTGTCGTAAGTATCGGGCATCAATATATTTGTTCAACAGACAGTTACCGAGTATAACTTGAACAGTCAAGAGAACCTTATAAGTACAAATATGGTATGATCTGCCCAATATATATGCTTATTGTAAACTGTAAACAAAGGCATGGAACCTTTTTAGGAAAAGATATAAAAAACTTTGTAAGCACAGTTACGACAAGTTTTATGTTCCAACTATATTCCCGTACCAGAAGTTGTATCCTATGAATCAGGTCCCTACTCTAGTGATGTAGTATCAGTCGATACGCGTCGTGCAAAACTGGGTGTACGGATATATTCAAATACCATAGCTACAGATATGCCTCTGCATCCGTATACTATGATAAGGAGTTATAATTGTCCGCTACTGAAACCACACACACGTGCGATACTTCATAATGGACAGGGTAGCGCCTGACCAGACTATTAGAATACACGCGATGGTCGCATAGGACATACTGTCCGTTTTCGCAGGAGCTCATTTCTCGATATGCTTTTGTCGTTCGTTCATTCATTTAATTTGATCATTCAAATTCATTCATACTTTATACAGCAATACACATTTAACTCGAAAAACAAACACTCTAAAATACAATTTATCAAATGATACAGTAATTAACGGGTACCAATGGGTTTTAAGGCTCACACTCTAAAAAGGCTACATGTAAATGAAACGCCTTTATACAAATACATTCAATTGATAATTGTTAATTGACAAAACGGTACGTTGTTAATATGATATGTTTCGGTAGAGTTATTTCACTTAAAATTGTTAGTTATAGAATATAGAAAAAGAAATACTAATTGTTATTTCTTAAATATGTGAACATTTCCCTTTAAAACATAAATGAATATTGTGATCAGGAGCAGATAAATGTAAACTTATTTTTACCAGTGAATTGTCTGGTTATTTCCCCTTACTCGGAATCAATATATGCATTTGCCATTCTTAATTTAAATAAGAAATGTTTCACACTCTATGTATTCATTTGTTGTTTTAATAGGATTTCGTCAAATTGTTTATGTAGCATTTGATGGGTATAAATAAATACACAATAAAATAAACGAAGAAGAATAAAGCAGTAATCATCGCTATGATTAATTTGTTAAACTATAAACATGTGCACTTCACATTTTACTAGGCCAAGGACACCATTTCAATAGATATTGGCTAAATATAGCACACTTAACGATGAGGTATTCGTCTAAACACTCGTGTAGAGTGTCAAGTATTTGAATAACAAAGTAAGCGTGGTTTCGCAAAGCAAGTCCTTGAAAGTCGTAACTCACTCAAATGAGATGAGTCGTAACCCACTCAAATGAGATGAGTCGTAACTCACTTCAATGAGATGAGTCGTAACTAACTCAGATGAGACGAGTCGTAACTCACTAAAATGAGATGAGTCGTAACTCAACCAAATAAGATGAGTCGTAACTTACTCAAATGACATGAGTCGTAACTCACCCAAATGAGATGAGTCGTAACTTACTCAAATGAGATGACTCGTAACTAACCCAAATGAGATGAGTCGTAACTCAACCAAATGAGATGAGACGTAACTCACCCAAATAAGATGAGTCGTAACTCACCCATATGGGAAGAGTCGTAACTTACGCAAATGAGATGAGTCGTAACTCACTCAAATGAGATGAGTCGTAACTCACACAAATGAGATGAGTCGTAACTCACCCAAATGATATGAGTCGTAACCTACTCATATAAGATGTGTCGTAACTCACCCAAATAAGATGAGCCGTAACTAACTCAAATAAGATGAGTCGTAACATACTCAAATGAGATGAGTCGTAAATCACCCAAATGAGATGAGTCGTTACTCACCCAAATGAGATGAGTCGTAACTCACCCAAATGAGATAAGTCGTAACTAACTCAAATGAGATGAGTCGTTACTTATTTAAATGAAATGAGTCGTATCGCACTCAAATGAGATGAGTCGTAACTCAACCAAATGAGATGAGTCGTAACTCACTCAAATGAGATGAGTCGTAACTTACTCAAATGAGATGATTCGTAACTCACTCAAATGAGATAAGTCGTTACTTACTCAAATGAGATGAGTCGTAACTCACCCAAATGAGATGAGTCGTAACTCACTCAAATAAGATGAGTCGTAACACACTCAAATGAGATGAGTCGTAACTCACGCAAATAAGATGAGTCGTAACTCACTCAAATGAGATGAGTCGTAACTTACTCAAATGAGATGAGTCGTTACTCAATCAAATGAGATGAGTTGTAACTTATTTAAATGAGATGAGTCGTAACTCACTCAAAAGAAATGAGTCGTAACTTATTAAATGAGATGAGTCGTAACTTACTCAAATGAGATGAGTCGTAACTCACTCAAATAAGATGAGTCGAAACTTACTCAAATGAGATAAGTCGTAACCCACTCAAATGAGATGAGTCGTAACTTACTCAAATGAGATGAGTCGTAACTTATTCAAATGATATGAGTCGTAACTCACGCAAATGAGATGAGTCGTAACTCACTCAAATAAAATGAGTCGTAACTTACTCAAATGAGATGAGTCGTAACTTACTCAAATGAGATAAGTCGTAACCCAATAAAATGAGATGAGTCGTAACTAACTCAAATGAGATGAGTCGTTACTTACTTAAATGAAATGAGTCGTAACTTATTTAATTGAGATGAGTCGTAACCCACTCAAATGAAATGAGTCGTAACTCACTTAAATAAGATGAGTCGTAACTTACTCAAATGAGATGAGTCGTAACTCACTCGAATGAGATGAGTCGTTACATACTCAAATGAGATGAGTCGTAACTCACTCAAATGAGATGAGTCGTAACTCACCTAAATGAGATGAGTCGTAACTTGTTCAAATGAGATGAGTCGTTACTCACCCTAATGAGATGAGTCGTAACTCACTCAAATGAGATGATTCGTAACTCACTCAAATAAGATGAGGCGTAACTCACCCAAATGAGATGAGTCGTAACTCACTCAATGGAGATGAGTTGTAACTTACTCAAATGAGATCAGTCGTAACATACTCAAATGAGATGAGTCGTTACTTATTTAAATGAGATGAGTCGTAACTTACTCAAATGAGATGAGTCGTAACTCACCCAAATGAGATGAGTCGTAATTTACCTAAATGAGATGAGTCGTAACGTAACTCACTCAAATGAAATGAGTCGTAACTTACTCAAATGAGATGAGTCGTAACCCACTCAAATGAGATGAGTCGTAACTTACTCAAATGAGATGAGTCGTAACCCACTCAAATGAGATGAGTCGTAATTTACTCAACTGAGATGAGTCGTAACTCACTCAAATGAGATGAGTCGTTACTTACCCAAATGGGATGAGTCGTAACTCACTCAAATGAGATGAGTGGTAACTCACCCAAATGAGATGAGTCGTAACTCACTCAAGTAAGATGAGTTGTAACTTACTCAAATGAGATGAGTCGTAACTCACCCAAATGAGATGAGTCGTTACTCACTCAAATGAGATGAGTTGTAACTCACTCAAATGAGATGAGTCGTAACTCATCCTAATGACATGAGTCGTAACTCACTCAAATGAGATGAGTCGTAACTTACTCAAATGAGATGAGTCGTAACTCACTCAAATTAGATGCGTCGTAACTTACCTAAATGAGATGAGTCGTAACTTACATAAATGAGATGAGTTGTAACCCACGCAAATGAGATGAGTCGTAACTCACTTAAATGAGATGAGTCGTAACTAACTTAGATGAGACGAGTCGTAACTTACTAAAATGAGATGAGTCGCAACTCAACCAAATGAGATGAGTCATAACTTACTTAAATGAGATGAGTCGTAACTCACACAAATGAGATGAGTCGTAACTTACTCAAATGAGATGAGTCATAACTCACCCAAATGAGATGAGTCATAACTAACTTAAATGAGATGAGTCGTAACTCACCCAAATGAGATGAGTCGTAACTTACTCAAATGAGATGAGTCATAACTCACCCAAATGAGATGAGTCGTAACTCACTCAATTGAGATGAGTCGTAACTTACTCAAATGAGATGAGTCGTAACATACTCAAATGAGATGAGTCATTACTTATTTAAATGAGATGAGTCGTAACTTACTCAAATGAGATGAGTCGTAACTTACCCAAATGAGATGAGTCGTAACTTACCCAAATGAGATTAGTCGTTACTTACCCAAATGAGATGAATCGTACTTACTTAAATGAGATGAGTCGTAACTTACCTACATACTTATGAATTGTATTGCCTTTCTTGGGCCAAATCTTAGAAGTATGCCTTATATATATATATATATATACATGTGTTGATCTAATCTATATAGACAGCGTCATCATTATAAATCAGAGCAGAGTTAGATTTAAGTGTTCTTGAAATCAAAACCTAATCATATCATTCACTGCCGTGATATGTCAATATGTAATATATGTCCATCCACGAAAAATATTAGCGGTACGATTAAGTAAATTAAACAATTATTGTGAGTTTAAAAATCGTATTTAGTATTCACTAGGTTTACATTGACTAAATCATTAATAATGTATAGACAAAGAAGAGATTAACACAGATAAGGTTAAAGCGTGAAAGTTAAAGAAATTAGGTATCGTAGTTTCAGGAAGAAAGAATGTGAAATCACAGGCACAATTGTGTTTCTGTTTTTTATAGTAATTTTAAACATACAAAAGTAAAGTAGAAAAGAGCTTATATCTGATAAATATCTTTCAAGTCTTTTTCTAATTCAATTACTGGAGCTAAACATAACCCATTTATGCCTAGCGTCTAGAAAAAAGGCCTTGACAAACAGCGTAGACCCTGATCAGACGCCGCATGATGCGGCGTCTCATCAGGGTCTGCGCTGTTTGCTTAAAGAATTTCTGTAAGAAATATTCTAAATGTAGAAATAAATATACTAGACATTCCTAATTTTGGAAATAAATTGATCCAATTTAGAAGGATGGGCGAATCCACTAGGCATAAATGGGTTAAGACAGTATTGGATATTTCCTCCATTAATCACACTTCCAAACATTGTATGCACGGTATGCAAACTTAAAACGGAATTAACAATTAACCCATTTATGCCGAGTAAATTTATGGTCTCGAAGCGTGTCATTTGAAGAAGCGACTACAAATAGCGTACGACTAATGATAAAAAAAATCTACCTCGGTCAATATGCACACATTATCTAAATATTTATCCTTTATAAACATTATTTAGAAATATTTCATGTTATTTTATTATTTCACGAACTGAAACATTTTGGAATTATTTTTCGTATTGTTTTGTTTGAGTTCAACAACGGTCAAAAACTGTTTGGGTCTTTGAACCCCCTCCCCATGTTATAGCAAACTATATACATTCTGCGTCGAGCTATTAATAGACAATTGTTATTGACCTGGACCATTTTAACCAACTTTTACTTACACTCAGGCTTACTTAGGCTCAAGAATAACGGATACATGTAGAACCAAATAAACTTCTTCGGTGTTTGCCTATATCATGCTATATACAGCCTCGCGATTGTGCTTATCACAAGAAGTCATGCTACAAGGGAGATCACTTTTAGACGTTTGCTATGAACTAAATTGGAATTAGTTCCCTTCAATTGGTAACGTCAATTTGTGCAGCAAGTACCACATCATAATATACGTAATAATTGCTCGTGCATGGTTGATTAGTGAAGATAAAACTTTAAGTTATAAAATATTAAACATCACCCTTAAACCAAACTAATATTAGACATGGTTAGACAGGTTGTGCGGTAGTCGAGTGGTAACACTCTGGTCTACCATTCCAGAGGTCGTGGGTGAAATCCCTGGCCGGGGCACTGGCAAGTTTAGAAATGCTCGAACTAAAGATGTACTGGTATGAAACCCAGGTAATTCTCGCGTGTATCGATGCTATACACTGAGCACGTAAAATAACCAAGGGATCTATTCGCAAAGAGCTAGGGTATCGCACCCGGATTCCTTGTATCTCAATACTGTCTCTTCTGCTTGCTGTCTCTTCAGCAAAAAACAAAAGGACCCCATTGGAAATAAGTGCTTGCACTTTCATGGGTTATCCGTGACTGCAAGGTCAAAAGAAATACATACATGCATCTATATAGTAATTTTAGGATACTATATATAATCTAATTTCTATAACATGTTTAGTATCAATACATCTATGGTTTTATTTGGAATGTTAATTTGTTCATATTGTTTGGTTAAATGCAATTATTAACTGTATAGTATTATATTTTATTATTAATATTCTATTAACATATTCTGATAACAATCATAATGTGTAGAAAAACGGTTCCCTCGATTGAAGAAAAACTTTATGTACAGATACAGAGAAGATGTAAGTCTGTGCCAAAAAGGAAACCATACAAAGTTAAACAAGAACCCTGACGTATGCTAATGTTTATTTCTATTTCTTATTTCCAAATTAGACCATGAAACCTTGCACAACTTAATAGCGAACAGGGAAGCGCCTGACAATACTGCGCAAATGCCATTGGACGCATTTAACCCGTTTTCGCACAAGTCAGTTTTTTTCTCTGCCCTTGCTCTGCTTCTTGAATTCATGAATGTGATTCGATCGATGCAAATGTATCCATACTTAATACTGCATAAACCTTAGCTCGAAAATAAACACCATCTCCGTTTAACATAAATATGAACCTCGCTATGTGAAAAAGGCGTTTAATGCATGTGCGTAGATTGTCGTCCCAGATTAACCTGAGCAGTCCGCACAGGCTAATCATTGACGACCCTTTCAGCCTAAACTGGATTTTTGCTAAGAAGAGACTTTCTTTAAATGAAAA
>VMBQ01002039.1:42109-55163 GCA_007657795.1 Dreissena rostriformis | reverse complement strand
AAAAGACATGATGTGGTTATGGTTAGCTCAGGTCAATGCTACCTTGTTGATGATCAGGGGCCCAGGCCTTGGGTGAATTTTTCCTCATCGCTTGTCCAATGACGGGCCCAGGCTGAGGTTTAATTTTCCCAAGATGGTCGAGTCACTGTGAGGAAGCCTTAGTTGTTATTTTCAAACACGTAACGCTTATGTCATAGAGAAAAAGACATGATGTGGTTATGGTTAGCTCAGGTCAATGCTACCTTGTTGATGATCAGGGGCCTAGGCCTTGGGTTAATTTGTCCTCATCACTTGTCCCATGACGGTCCCAGGCTGAGGTTTAATTTATAGGTTTTATTTTGATACATCCAAAATGGTATTTGTTAAACGGAGAATTACAAAGTCATAACAATTTATTACGAAATATATAACATAATGTTATTATATACTATTGTTTTGAGGCAAAAAGTTAAATTAATAGGATTTAAACATGCAACATCATGGTTAGTGTAAAATCCGCCGTTAAGAAGATTTTTTAGCAATTAACAGTCTTACTTATATGTTTTGGCATTGTGTCGTTATTTTTTCACCTTTTTAAACATATGTATTTCAATATAGTTACAGGTATTGTACCTTTGACTGAACGCGAATGATTATTAATCAATAGAAGGTTTCATCAATACCGCTTATGTGAGTTAATTTTTGGCTGTTGCCTTGATACTTTGATACAGTAATTTATCAAATAGTGTTGATTTATTCCTTCACTAAGGCTCATGATTAAGACAAATTTACGGCGATATAATATACAACTAACAAATAATTGTAAAAATGTTTTTAATTCCAATAAATGGCGATGCCGACAACAATGTTTAGTATGCAAATGCACCATCATGTGAACTATGCTAAAGAAACAATAATGTATGCGATTTACCTTCTAATAAAATGTTGTTTTTGTATTAACACACTTAAACGGTCCGTATATTCAAAAATATTTGTGTCGCCTTTGTATCAAAACAATTAAAACAAACTATTGTTTACTTGTATTAAACGCAACTGTATGTTCCATTGATCAGTCGACTACATCTAATCAAACTCATGTACAGTGGTGACTTATTTTCAATTGCCTTCATTAACGACTTTGAAATACAAGGCATCGAAAACGACATTAGGCTCGAAGCTTGAACATCATGGATATGGAAAAAAGCTACATTAAGTTATATGATGCCCGATAGAGCAGACAGAAAATATGAAAGGCGTAATGCTAACATGTGAACCCGTTTACCTTTCTTAAATACATCCTTCTTTCAAGACGATATTTGAATCTTAATATCTCACAAATATTATTTGCATATATAACATGTGCGTGGATTTTCATAATTGCTATATAATTAAGTGGGAATACAAAAAGCTCCAAACTCTTGTTATATTATCATTTCTCCAACACGGTTAAATGAATCAATACATAATTTCAAAATCTTTACTGTATAATTGTTAGTTAACACGGGATTTGACTTAAGCGTGTATTGTTTTATTTTAGCATGCATCAAACAAGTTATTATTCTGTTGTTTCTGTGTATTGTAATAATTGAATACTTTAATAATAATGCATTCTTATTATTTTAATATATTCTAATTTAAATTACGATGCTATGTGGTTAATATATATTTATACTTGCAAGTTTTTCTTTTATTTATTTTGGGCTAACTTTGAGGTTTTGGATCTCTTCAACTGGCTTATATCTTGTTGTACATGCGATTTAGTGATTTGCCTTTAATAAAAGAATAGCAGAAAAGAAGTTCTTCTCTGATAATGGTGCTGGAATTGTACTTTTTTTTATATCGTGACATCGTTATGTGCAATGGAACCGTTTATCCATGACGCTCGAGCATTTCTTATTTATGACAACTTATTTATTTGCGTATGTGCCTCTTTCTGTGGACAATCTGATTGAAGAGAATATTTGAATGGAATTGTGTTTATTTGCTTCCCTTTGGTAAGAGTAGTTTTTTTTATTACAGTATCTCTGCCAAAAAACAAGTGCTCATTGCACAACTACCCTCCTTGAATCAGAGTATCAGCATACCTTATAGAGAAAAAAACGGAGGCAAATTATTAGTGTTACACTGAATTTTCTGTTGACTCTGTCGTCAAAATGTCAGAATATTCTGAAAAGGGCTTCGTTAACACGTATAAGTACAATTCGCAACTCTTTGATTTGCATAGACTTAACGCACAATTTAAAATCACCGGGGAATCCGTTCAATTGTTGAAGTACAATGACAAACGAATGTTTCCTTTGGAGTCCACCAGTTGACGACGTATCCTGGTTTGTTAATTTCTCAGAGCTGATTGAAGTCAATAAATTACAGGTTAATGTCAGCCATACTTTAAGTTATATCAAGAATAAAGAATTCACTGGATGTCATATAGCAGAATACGCCGGGAGTTAATGTATACTTACTTACGAGCATTTTGACCTAGATAAAATATTATAACGCATTGTTATATTTTTATCCGCATAACTGCACATGCTATAAGTGAAATTTTGTACAAATGAATAATACAAATTAATGATACAAACGTTAAAGGTGGAATATATATCTATCTCCAAGACAGCTCGTTCTTAAAGACATCATAATTTATATTCAGTTATCAATCTGCTTTCGACTCGTCACTTACAAGAATTAACAAAAACTATCTGGAGTACATAGTACTAACTTCTGTTGGGAAGTTCCTGTCGTTGTGCCAAAGCAGACATTTTTTTTTGTATCATTACATGTTGTGCATCTAACCATTCAATAATCGATGTTTTGTTATCTTATTATAGAAGGTAAATAAACAAAAAAAACATTTTTTCTGGGTTTCCGTATCAGGCTTGTGCGGTCGAAAAACTAACATGAACATGGCTAGTTAAATGTAATATAAATGTGTTATTTTCCTCAAAACATTATTCTATAGAACGACAAAAATGTTATAACTTTATTGCTGACATAGCGCTTCAAATTTTAAGCTATTATTTTCAATATGTATTATATAGTGTGTTGTTATCTTTAACGTTGGACGTTTTAGTCTATTCTTGCAACATGACGCATCTTTCATACTAATAACATTGATATGCGTCTGGGAGCCGTTGATTGGTAGAAATGCGGCTCTATGTTTGCTGCTGCAAGTAGAGGAATTCTTTCCCCAGGAATTTGCGGTACTTTACACTGATTCGAGATTTCGTTTTACAAGCGAGAATGATATTGTTTAGCATCGTTTCACGAATATACAACAACAACAATATAAATGGCATGATATATGTTAGCTTTTAACAAGTACAAATTACTACTATGACCATATTGGTCTAGGTGCAGCATTATTAGAGTTTGAGCCTAGACTGTAAAACAAACATCCTGTTATTAACTCGTGTTTGGTCAGATCAATTATCTACACAGTAATGGTCAAGGAAGTAATGCTATTTTGATGCAACGTTTCAGTAACAATTATACGTATGATACTTTCTAAGTATACATCAAATCAAAATATATCGATACATTAAGAACAACATGATTTTGTGAAAAACAATACTTTTCTCGTTAGATAAAAATACACCCTCCTTAATTATTCGGTACGTTATATGTTTTGTTACAAAAACGGGCTATTGTCTCAATACATGTAAGTATATATTATATAATACATGCAATATACAGACAACAATACATTTATTTAAATCTTAACATTGTTACAGCAAATTATATACGAAAATACATATTTTCAAAAACAACAACATTTAATGACTTGTGTGGAGCATTTGCGGGTCGATGATTTTAAGTAATACATTAGTATAATTTTATGTCTCAAGAAAAGAACTCGTAATAATGCAATTACACCAGAATAAGTAGCATTCGATAAATCTGACGTTTTTGTCTTTGTGCAGAAGTGGACCGAATTAAAACAAAATGCGTCAGAACATTACATACAAAATTAGTAAAGATTTGTGCGCTTTTTACAATAAACTAAACACAGAAACGTATTACTATACTATTTACGTGTATCCTTTCGCAAAGTGCAACGCGTATATATTTGGACGATTTGCAACGTTTTATAAATATATTGTATTGAATCAGTTATACATATGCATAATGAAGTGTCTGTGATGTATTTCACAACAAAACATAATGATGCTATTCACAATAAAACATAGTACGTGTGTTTCAGATGATGTAATACAGGTGTGTTTTAAAGGACTTGACAAAACATTAAGCGAAAGTAGATGCTCAGAAAAACCATGCATTTACAAATTGCTGTTAAGTCATTTTTACTTATTTAAAGCACTGATTTGTCAGGCCAAATTGACAATGCGTATATGTGTTTAAAAATATAAATTCAAATATCATTCATATACTTTCATGCCAATGTGAATACTATTTATAATTATATAAACATGCGTTCAATATGTTATTATTTCATATGCACATTAATTCTTTTTGATGTTACCAATCCATCAAATAAAAAAATGTGTTTAATTTTCATTTTTCGATAACACTAAATTAACATAGACGTTGTCATCCGTCTTCACGGCACAATTATTATCCGAAACTCCAGATACACGGTTAAGAACACTATTCCCGTCTGTACCGCCAGGTGAAAGGACCGAATACTGACGAAACTCAGTTTCAGCGAGTGTCTCGTACTGGTTTCTGTGCTGGGAATCTTAAATAAAACAATTGTTTGACTTCATTTCATTCGGTTTCCATAGCTTACAAGCGGTTAAAAACGACCTCTTTAAATTAACTGTTCACAAGGATATGATTCTATTTAAATGATCGTTGGATGAAAAATATTTTTATGTTAATGTTTTAGTTGTCTAAAAAATGTATCACTTGTCTTCAATAACAATCACACGATGTATTTATAGTATGACCCGAAGAATTCCTGTCCATCTATTAAGTTTCAAAGTCCTTGAGATTACTGGTTTCAATTAATACGATATCGCATGGAGTAAACACATCATTGTATTTTCATACATTATTTTATAACACACAGTTTGATCACAGTTTATAAACACCACATGGCATGTTTTATCTTATCCACAATCATACCGACTCTGTACTCGGCATATTCGGAACTGGTATTGACAGCAGAGACGTTTATCCTGGAGCAAACAATATATGATTCTTATTATTGCTGGCAATCAAGTGTACAATTCTGGAGAATAATTAACATCAAGCGTAGTATTATTCAATTAAAGAGAGTAATTTACAGAAACCGCAGTATAAGTGATGCGATAAAAAATAATTAATTAAAGCATTCTTATGAAAGATTACAAAATTGCTGCATACTGTCTATTGAATAAGTCATCGTAATGAGCACCAGCATCAGGGTTCCCTGAAAACGAGTAAAACTGTAAACTAAACTCGACGCACACGCAGTGCTTAAACCATACTTTGAAAATTTATTCCAATTATAACTTATACGTTTTTATCTATTATTCATCCCCACTCGAATTGTATAATTTAAGGATGATTCGCCGCTCAAAAAGTGTGTATCAAAACATATACTATTACTATCGGATAAATTTATATAGGCAACTGATAAGTAAAACATTTCAATATCAGCAGTGGATTGAACGGCTCATGCACAATGTAATTACAACATTATACTAGAGCACAATATGACGGTAGATAAAATTATGAGATCAAATAAAAAAGAAGCCAAATGGGTATATCATACATAAATGAAGGATTTTGCTTACTACTCGATATATTCGCGTATAAATTGTGCAATGCTGGTAATCTGTACAACAACACCAACTTTTAATTCACAATGTACGTACGTTTAAACCTCTTCCTACATTTCCAAAGAACCACGAAGATGACTATCACAAGAGTTCCACCTACAGCACCTCCCACTGCAGCCCCGACCGATGGAGAGGATCCGTCATCTAATTAAATGCATAAACACTGTGAGTTGATAGGTGTATTTGGTGTTATTGTATTTTGTAGCCTCGTGATAAATCACGTTTTCTGTTATGATTATCAGACCGTTTCAAAATAGTGTCGGAATTTTGAGCCAATAAACACTAAGAAAAACACAAAAGTACACAACTTAAATTTAACTTATTTATTTAGTGCAATTATTGGCCTGTCAAATCACCTCATTCAATTGATAATGTATTTAATCATTCACAAATATTGTCGAAAATACTAATATTGTTTGTGGCAATTAAGCACCTCCGTGCATCTTACAAGTTATTTTATACGGATAAGAATTAGAATGTTTAAGACCTGATTTAATTTCATGATTTGAAATCTGTACGATAGAAAGTGTTTAATGTATTCGATATAGTCAAACTAAGATGAAACACAACTGTTGTAATTCCGTAAATATGTTTCCGACTATGGTCTACACAAATAATGTAAACTTCACATTATAAGAACACAAATTGCTTTATACATACCAGATTTAACTCGCGTAACTAATGTTTCCACCATAGTTTCATCTGATTTCCCAATCGAATTTTCTGCATACATTTTGAATTGATAAGAGGTCCCAGAAACCAATCCGTCAATAGATACGAACAAGTTTAATGCTTTACGCCTTTTAAGGGGCGAATACATTTTTTAATTGGGTATCACCGCCTTCTAACGTGAAGACAAAGCATTGGGCTTGTAACCAAAGAGCCAAACACAATACATTCCTGGTAGGTATATCCATAAATAGTATCAGAACATTATATAACTATATCTAATTTGTTTCATACATACCGGTCTTAGCTTTTGTTAAAAATAGTATCACATCCGTCTCCTTTGATGTTCCTATTGAATTTTCTGCATAGATTTTGAATTGAAAAGAGGTCCCGGAAACCAATCCGGCAATAGATATTCGATGTATATCTTCAGATACATTTTTGTATAGCCACAGTTTGCTCACTTCCTGTTTATATCCTATAACGAACCATTGTTGTTCGCCTCCGTTAAATCCTGGTATCCATTCAACTGTTACAGACGTGTCTGTAACCAACTCTTCAACTACACGGAATAGTGTTGGCATCGCTGGCTCTTCTGTAAAGTAAAGTTATTTAATACCTATTAAGTATCAATTTTAATAAATGATTGTATACAATTTCGCTCAGCATTAAGCAACTTCAAACTAGTAAGTTACGTCAATAATTACAGGACAACGAAATAATGACATCGTGGTTTACCGTTCGCTTGAATAACAAATGCATGTTCCGTGGAGCCAATGGTATTGTTCACTGTGACCGTATAGTTTGCAAAATCATCTTCATGTACTTGCAATATTGAAAGGTTTGTCTGCAGTCTGTCTTGGGAATTGTGAATATGAAGTCTGCTGGTATTATTGAGAATTAACCATTTGTCGTTCACTTGTTTCCGCCACACAAATGCCGATGAAAGGCTTGGAGGAGGAAACGCCACAATAGTATACGTTAGAAGTACACTACGATAAGTTTTCGCCCAAACTTTAGGTACCGGAGGCATAAATGGAGACGATCTCGGTGCACCTTCATTAACATAGATGTTTAATAAGTTCTAGTTAATCTTAAATGGTTATCAACATAAGACCGTTACTTTGAAGCAGAAAACATGTCACTATACGTGTTTATCGTACATTTATTAACTCACATTTGATCTTGATCTCAATTTCTCGCACCTGCTGATCTTTATTGTGCGTGTTGTTTGCTCTGCACTGGTAGATACCCATGTCATATTCACATCGTGCACGAGGAATAGATGCGGATATTGTGTTATAATAATTTCCTCTTATTAAATTATTTTCACCGCGAGTATTATTCATAAGAAGCATAGACGCCAAAGGGTCGCCTTCAGAATCACAGTGTAATACCACAGTTTCATTTTCGTTTACCGTAATATTTGACGCAGTTTCAAATCCGGTGGCATAAAACCTCGTTATATTTGCGGCGTCTACAAAGTAATTTGTAATTAAACGAATTAGGATATACAGCTTAGGTTTAACGCAATATGTTAATTATGCTTAATGTCTTAAGGAAATGAATTAACATAAATATACGTATTAACCATTCACTTACATTGCACATCTACGTAAAACAGTGTTTCATCGAAAGCCACCTGTGTACAACATCCTGTAGGTGTCATTGTGTTGTTTACTCTGCACTTGTACATGCCCTCGTCGGAGGTCTGCATGTTTAGCAATGCAAGGCTTTGCTCTCGTCCAACCACGCGAGATGTATTCAAATGTATCCATGTAAAAGTCGTCTCAGGTGGATTCCCAGGGTTGTAAGTGCACACGACAGACAAAGCCTGGTTTCTCAAAACGGTTTGATTCTGTATATGCTGTACGGCCACCGGAACTGAAAGTGATAAATTGCACAGCGATAACATCACAATGAAGCATCGTAAACGATTGGATGCCTCTTATTCATTATATAATAGGTCTACTAAATGAACAGATGTAAATCAATCGTTTTGCACTTATAAGGTGTATTAATCGCTATTCCAATATAAATACACAAAGATTGAATGCTGAAACATACACAATATGTCAAGTGTAAACATCACATTGCCATGTCCAGTTACGACCTGCGGTGGGAATGTTGAGTTCATAACATTGTTGACATCAAGTGTGTATTGCCCGGCAGACAGCACGCGCGGTATTGTGAGTTGTTGTCCAACCTGTTTTATTCCATCAGGCAGTGTCCACAAAAAGCTCGTGGGCAGAGGGTTGCTCTTGCTCGTACAATTAATGTTTAATGATTCTTTTTGAATTGCCCGTATGTTATTTCCTGTTATTAACTTATCTCCGATAAAACAGGTTGGGGTTGACGGTGAATCTGTAAAGAAACGACTTTATTCAATGTGTTTCCATGGTATAGATATACTTTATACATCATGTATGTAGCAGTTAATGCGTTTGTCCTTCCAAAGATATTAACATTAAGCTTGCGATTCAATTAATAGTTACGTCCGAAAATGCATAACTATAAGTAATTGAATTAAAAGTTATTTAAAATTGACATGGTTTGAATCAGTAGATCAGAAGTAGTGTTGAATTACTTTTCAAATATTACATATATTATTTGAACATTAATCTTTATATATATTTACGTACACAACAGTATAATAATTATCTTCGCACCTTAATGTTTGTATTTTACAAATCATAAAAGTATCATTTTGTTAATTACTGCTTTTATATATGACTTCAGATCAATTACTAGTTGAGTAATGCTATTAAAAAATTAACATAATGGTAACTTGCAGAAAACTGCACTATGATTTAATCACGCAAAAGTGGCGATGAAATAAACGTTTTCTGCTGTTTTGGGCATATAATGATTAATTTGTTTAAGTATATTACATTTGTACATATGGGAAATCAAATACAGGCTCCTTAAAAAAATAAAACAATCTTATTACGAAAATGAAAACTGAAGGATTCAACTGAATTTAATATTGAATGGTATTATTTTCAGTTTATAAGTCCTCTCATCGAGACAATTGCACTTGTATTTATGTGGTACACATTAATAACAATTAATCATACTTACATAAGATGTTAATCAGTAAATCAGTTGTATAATTATGTGTTGCCATAGTTCCATATGTTGGCTTCATAGCACTTGTGGCCCTGCATGTGATCTTGTCTGTGTTTACTCTATTGTTCCATTTCAGTTCAATTGCCATGTTGTTAATCACAGAACCATTGGATAAAAGCCATGATAGATTTGGCATTGGATTTCCAGAGGAGTTACATTCTAACGACAGAGTACTGTTTAGTATCACAGATATGTTGTCGCGGATATCTATCGATTTGTGCAGAATTGTCGGCCTTGATGGAAAAACTGAAAACAATCAAAATTAATGTGGAAACATAAAATACTTCTGATAAATATTTGAATTCAGACTACAACTAAAATGGGCATCCGAGACTATTGAAAAAGAAATAAACCAATAATAGTTTTATTCGATTAAATCAGTCAGTACACAACAATCCGCTTACCTAACACATTGATAGAGAGCCTCGAGTTGGATATGATTTGCCCGTATCCATTTGTGACTTTGCAATAAATACTTGAACCGTGATCGTCAACTGTAGGGGTTATTGTAAGAACACTAGTCGTTATGTATCCTGTTGTTTCACTACTACTACGTGATGTAATGTTTAAATCATTGGTGTCATCTGAGGGTGTGCTTTTATCCAAAAACCAAGTGATAGATGGTGTTGGGCGGCCCTCTGAGGATATGCACTTAATGTCGCTGGTGGCAACGTTTTGTAACATGGAAATCGTCGGTATGGCAGGAGTCAACGTTACAAATGTCACCGGAACTGTAGGGAATTGACACATACATTAAGGCATTATTTTATTCTGGGATAAATATATTTTGTTCGAAGTTCTACATAGTTATGCGGTTTTTCAAAGATATATATAAGTCAAATGCAAATGATATACATTGAATCGTTACGTACGTAAGTTATGCAACTAATAACAAGTGCTCTACCATTCAATATGTAAACATATACCTGAGTGTTCTAATGTCAGCGATGACACGCTCGTTGTATAAGGGATGTAACACGAATAATTTCCAACAGATGAACGTGTAAAATTTATAATTGTCAAATTGAACTTTCCTGCCCCAGTGTCGTATGTAACGTTGTACAAAGTCGTACTCGTTACACTTAATTGCCCGAATACTAAGCCTGCTATATTTACACCATTGTGATCCAAATTTATCAAGATTGTTGAAGTACAAACTTGACACGTCAGAGAAACACGAGATCCTAGAGGTACCAGATTCGTATATGCTGACAGGGTTATATTACAGGAACTGATTTCTGGAACATAAAAAACTTAAATAAAACACATTGTGAGACTATCCACCAAACTACGTAACGAATTATAACGCGAATAAATTCTTAAATAAACAGGTATGTTTACGTACCTTTCACATATCTTGAATGTGTCACCCACATCGCTATGGTCAGGAATGACAGTCTCATGTTGGAACCCCCTTTTTTTAAAGTAAACACTGTGTATAAAAGATATTATAAACCATTATATATGCATTATACACCAATAATAATAATATGCAAGATGTAAACCGAACAATTAAAGCCAAAACAACAATATTAAAACATTACAACTTCATTTTGAAAGTTAATAATAACTGTTACAATTGACGTTACAAATACTGAAACTCCAAATACATTTTCTTGAGAAATACAGCTACTACTGCTACAGATACTCCTGCTACAAGTTCTACTTTAAATAGTGCTAAAACAACACAACTACTACTACTGCTGCTGCTACTGCTTCTTCTAGTATTGCGTCAACTACTTATACTAAATCTTCTAATACTCATATTACAACTAATACTTTTACCACTACTACAAATCGATTATTCATCGAAAACTTTTAATTAATAAGACATTATCCAATTTGTCGAATCCAACGTTTAAATTTCACATCACTTGTCATCATACATATCAAGTGTAAAATTAGACATGTAAATTGTAGAATACAGCTTTAGACCCACAGACATATCTAGAAACTAAAATATTAATACTGTTTAGAAGATGTATTTCCTCGCGCAATACATCTTTATTACGTGCATTTACACTGAAAATCATGAATTGTATTGCATGTAGAAAAAAACATGAAAAATTAACTATATTCATTGACGCTAACCGTTTGTGATCATTAAAATTGAGCACATACATACATATAAAAACTTCCCATACGCACTATTTAAAAATGGAAAACACAGACACTGTTTAAATGATGCCACAGTTTGAGACTAATCATTGTCACAATTGTTCATTCATTGCGCTTTATACGCAGATTATTTGAAATCGTATATCGCAAAGTAATATATGTATTCAAAAAGACCGAATACGTGTTATATATAGTAACAAAGACAAAAGTGGTTAAAACAATTAACATACGCTGCACCTATATAGTTGGTTTAAACATAATGACAAACTGCAAACAATAACACTTGAAAGCATACTTTATATAAAGAAGAGTTCCTTAATAATGTGTAAAACTCTTACATGCGTGTCGTAATTTAAAGACAACAAAGAGAATAATCGAAGACGCTCACTCAATCGATAACTATGTATGCATTCATGATTATGCTTTCATAATAAGTACCTTCTTTTCCCAACAAAACACATGCTGAAATAAACGAACATTAGTATGTTTACCAATGCTGAGATCATATAAACAACTTCCTTATTGATTTCATATATTCCAAAACCATCGAATATCATAATAAATAATATATAACCAAAATAAAGCGCTTAAATGTTCTATGGATTGTTTTGATATTTGTCTTAAGAACACTTTTTCAAAGAGATAACATACCGACACTCAAGCATAATTGTTATCAAATGAAATTTGTTTGAACAGTTTGTAATAATATACAGCATCAGAGAACAATCAATTATTGATACTTGGACAACGTTACATAATAAGGAATATTAAACACGCTTGAAACTTAGTTATTGTGTTAATTTGACTGAATTGAGAAGGAAGACTTACACTAAGTCTCTATTCTTTCAAAAAAAATATATTAGGTTTGCTTCTAGTGTAATGCTCCGAATGATGTAAACAAGTTCGTCTGTAGAACTACATGTTATTTCATACAATTAATATCGGTATCTGAATAAGCCTGCTATAATTAGAAATGAGTAAAAAGTCGCAAACAATATAACAACTTATGTTAAATTAATAAATTAGTATATATATGAAGAGAAACACATGACAACGACTGAGAAATAGGTCTGTTGCCAAATTCGTGACTGTTGTAAGGGAATGCCTCAACGTGTTAAAATATTTTTAAATTATTTTTTCATATCGTTCGGTTTAAGACCGAAGAGGAAGAGTTGCACTGAACTCGATTTAAAAAAAGACAAAGTATTAAAATGAATTATTATATTATCACGACACATACGAAATATAGTGATACATCTTCTATTCCACTACTACTACTACTACTACTACTACTACTACTACTACTACTACTACTACTACTACTACTACTACTACTACTACTACTACTACTACTACTACTACTACTACTACTACTA
>VMBQ01002039.1:0-40105 GCA_007657795.1 Dreissena rostriformis | reverse complement strand
CTACTACTACTACTACTACTACTACTACTACTACTACTACTACTACTACTACTACTACTACTACTACTACTACTACTACTACTACTACTACTACTACTACTACTACTTCTACTACTACTACTACTACTACTCAGATTTAAAGACGGTTAAGATATTCGTTATTCTGACTAAGTTTAAACGAGATTTAGTCGTAAATGAGGCGGCATGTAGAAGGATGAAAAGGTTTTCTAAGATGTGTCGTGGTTACACAGTGTTTGGACGCATGGGACCAATATTCAAAATCGCCCTAGTGTTTGGACGCACATTGCCCAGACTCAAACTAGAGAATAAATCTGACCAACTGTCATCAAGAGTAAATAATAAACGTGACATCAAGCTTCGTAAAGAGATTTGTATGTCCCCCAATCTATACTTGGGGACAAATTGTTTTTGCCCTGTCTGTTTGTTGGTTTATTTGTTTGTTTGTTGGTTTGTTTGCACAAACTTTAACATTTGCCATAACTTTTGCAATATTGAAGATAGCAACATGATATTTGGCATGCATGTGTATCTCATAGAGTTGCAAATTTTGAGTGGTGAAAGGTCAAGGTCAATGTCATCTTTCAAGGTCAAAGGTCAAATATATGGGTTAAAATCGCTCAAAAGGGGACATAGTGTTTCACAAACACATCTTAGTTTTTGTTCAATGCACATGGGAATTAGCAAACCAATCGGTGAATCAGTTGAACAGTCATTGCTCGGAACGATTTTCACTTTTATTGTGACAGTGACCTTGACATTTGACATAATGACACCAATTGCAATAGGGTTCATATACTGGCAAATGCCAATGCACATTGGAAGTATCAAGCCAATCGGTCAATCCGTTTACGAGTTATTGATACGCAACGAACTAGTCTACCGACAGACGAACCGACAGTCAGACCGACTGACAGACCGACCGACCGACATCCAGAACAACAATATACCCCCTCTCCTTGGAACGGGCATTTATATTAAAGAAAAGAGGTGGTTAATGAGTCGGCACACAGCCTTGAGTTTGATATTCGGAGCGATTGTATGGAAACTGCCAACATGTATGGTTTTCCGCTTTGTATTAATTACAATTACATAAATCGCATTTGATTAGTTCAACGTTGCTTTACGCCTACCAATATGTTTATTGATTTTGTCTTGTTGACCTTCACCTTTGTGTAAACCTGAACTTCTCGAATTAGTTATGTACTGTTTTTGTTTCGAGTTGTAATGCACAAACTATACAGCACCAATTACTTATTCGATTAGTATCACGTATAATATGAACCCATTGAAGGCTACGAATTGCAAACAAACATTTGATTAACTAAATACCTATAGTAGATGAAACAATAAACGAGTTAGCTGTAAATTATGTGAACACATCGTTTAAGCTTGAATCCTGATGATGGTCTAATCAAAACGTATTGTGATTTGATATTATCTTAAGTCGAATCTTTGTATTTTCTTTTTACAATGTTTACTGTTCAGCGTACATGTATGTACAACAGTTATTCTAAACTATTTAAAAAAACAACACGGATGTTATTAAAATAAGAAAAGTGACATACCCGAAATCCTTTCAGACCTAAACTGATTTTGTCGACCTTTAACCGGTTGGGGAGATGACACTGTTACGAATTTGTAAGAATAAGTATAAACTAAATATTTACTTTAATATACTTCCAAAGTGTTTTGTGATCTCTGCGAACGACAACCCTGCTCAGCGATAAACGCACGGTCAATTGTATTGCTTTGATTTACAATGAAGTAAATTATTTGAACGATACAGTGATCACATAGGCAAGTAATGCATTCACACTATTATTTACCTTCCTCGTTTTCCCAACGAAACAGCTAAAGTACTAAAATTTACGTGAACTAATAATGTGCACTTGTACTCTGGTACCCGATCTGTTCTATACAGTATCGAAGGTCTATAATCAACCAAATCTCTCACGGTTACACCAGTTTAATACTGTATGTAACCATGACGTGTTCCAATATACGGGTAATTTACACGAGTTAGAAATATATGTTATTCTTGGCAGGTCATTGTAATGGCGTTGAGTATATGATACAAGCTTTAACATTCTCGTGTTATTGATTCGCTGTATACTGTATAGTTTTGTTTTTAATCACTCATACACGGAATTGTATGGTGGCACTGAACGACATAATAAAACTAGTTAATACTTTTGCAAAATGATAGTTTTCTAAGAAACTTTGCATGAAAATATTTTTTTTTTCAAAACTATTCAAAGTTTTACAGTTTTGCTTGTACATTAATTTTATGAAATTATTAAAAAAAATACGATAGTTTCATACATTCTTTTCTAATAATACTCATGTGAGGATAACAAAAAAAGGAGTTGTTGACAACATAAAGTCGTGTTATTATTACATGGCAACAAATACAAAATTTGAGAGTGGTTTATACTGGAATCATGTTTTTCGTCTGGCATTCGGGTTGCTTGTCCAGGACATAACTCGATATATATCAGAGGCATCAACATGAAACCTCATATGTAAATTGAGTTCATATAAACGAGGTTCAGTGCGTAATACTTATCTCATTTCTTTGCCTTTAATTCTGTTGATACATTCACGATATAATTCACACGTTTCCTTCTAAATCTAACTTATAATTCACAACTTGCAAATATCTACCGGCAGGGGTGTATTCTGTATTGTTGGACGGGGTGGAGGAGGTCAGTTTATTTCAGGTGGTTTCAAAGGTATTTAACTCTTAGCACGGTGGTCTGTGTAAACCTACTCGCACTTTCTGTATTTCAGCAGGTTTACCAGTATTAAGTGCTTATGCTTATGCTATTCACTGACAACTGTGCTTTGTAAATCAAAGGTAAGACCTAAATGACAGTAAAACTTATTTCAAGTCAAATCTCTTCCAAAGCTATGTATACGGTTTCTGAATCAGACGGAACGATCATCGAATTTGTAGTCCATCTATCTACCAAAGAAGCTAGCAAACCCTTATCTTTATAATCGATAAATAATTTCAGTTTTAATGTGCTGCTACTGCTGCTGCTCTTGCTGCTAATAATGCTACTGCTGCTACTGCTGCTACTTCTGCTGCTGCAACTGCTACTACTGCTGTTACTGCTTCTTCTGCTGCTACTGATACTACTGCTGCTACTACTTCTTCTCCTACTACTACTACTACTGCTTCTGCTGCTTCTGCTGCTACTGCTGCTACTACTGCTACTATTGCTACTGCTATTGCTGCTGCTGCTGTTACTGATACTGCAACTGCTGCTGCTGCTATTGCAGCTACTGCTACTGTTTCTGCCGCTGCTGCTTCCGTTACTGCTACTGCTACTACTACTGCTAATAATACTGCTACTGCTACTGAAACTGCTGATGCTGCTGCTACTGTTACTGCTATTGCTATTGCTTATGCTACTGCTATTGTTACTGATACTGCTGCTGCTGCTACTGCTACTGATACTGCTGCTACTGGGGCTACTACGTCTACTGATGCTACTGCTACTACTGCTGCTACTGCTGCTACTGTGCTACTGCTGCTACTGCTGCTGCTACCACTACTGCCACTGCTGCTGCTACTGCTGCTACTTCTGCTACTGCTTCTACTGCTGCTACTGTTGCTTCTGCTGCTACTGCTGCTACTGCTGCTACTGCTACTGCTAATGCTGCTGCTGCTACTGCTACTACTGATACTGCTACTGCTACTGCGACTGCTTTTGCTACTGATGCCACTGCTGCTAATGCTTCTGCTACTGCTTCTGCTACTGCTACTGCTACTGCTTATACAACTGCTACTGCTACTGGTACTGATACTGCTGCTGCTTTAGAGTATGAAATCACAATTCAGCTTTTTCCTATAAATACATAATATTTTTAATAACCACTAAATTACAATTTAAAAATGTTTAAAATAGATGGTTTCATTCCTTAACACAATTATTTTTACAAGTCAAAATAGGATTATTCTTATTTGTTATTTATTTTTAATACAATCATCTACGAGAATAGTATAAACCCCAGTAAGTTATCATGAAATTGTGAATAAAGTATATTATATATTAACTCTTATTTGAAAGCCAGCATTCAGACTTTAAGATAAAGACAACTCTTCTAAAACCATAAACAATTTGTGTGTACCAATTTAAATACAATTAACATGTTCGACCATGTATAACCAGAACCGGATACCAGAACGTGGTTATGAGTGTTTGAATGTATTTGAAAGCATATCTTGATGACACATACTATATGGTCAAACAATATGGTATAACACAAACACATGTTCTGATTTGTTCAGATAACTTTAACATATTGCGGTTATTTCAATGATATGTAACACTATGCTCTAACAAGGTCAAACATATAAATATATATTACATCTTAATTATTGTGCTAGTGATTTTGAGATAATCTTACACGTAAAAACAGCATTACCTCTATATTATTTTGCCTATAATAACATCATGTTGACTCTTCTTCTGTATGTATATTCGGCCACTTAAAAGCGAAATTGACTTTTTCTACCGAATGAAAAGATTTTCGGCACAAGTGAGACATTGATTTAAACATTTTATATCTTCCCCACAAAAGTTTGGCAAAATAATTAACAACGCATGTATTTCCACGGTAAAAGACCAATTCTAGCTTGGCACCCTAGCAAGCCTGATTTGTTGGTATCTTTCCTTTCAATCTGTTTAGTCATTATTTTTTATAAGAAAACATATAACGAAATCTAAAATTCACATGTTTTTAACCAAAATACAACATCTTTGTTATTGATTTTTTCTTTAAATAAGCATAACTTACTTAATTTGTATCAGACATATGCCATAATTACCAAAATAAGGGGGTGGCCAAATTTATAGGGTTGGATGAATAGATAGGAAAGAAGTCTACTTTTGATCGATCATTTTGTTTTGTTTTTATTCTACAAAAAAGTCTTCTATTACACCTTTCAGATGAAAAAGTTTTAATCAATATAATATTGACACTAGAAGTCCAAAATACAAATTGAAACTTATAACGTACTGCCGGTGATCGCAATTTATTCTAGAACCAGCTTGTACGTAAAATATGCTCATCATAATAATCTCAGGTTTCATTAATCAGTATTGTAATTTTACCATGATATGTGCGCATTGAAATTGTTTATTTGTATCTTACCTTATACTGTTAAGATATGGTGACAAAGTAACTTAAGTTCCTAAATAATAATGTTATTTCAAAGTCGTGAAGTATGCTTATGGTTATCATATCTCATCATATCTCCTGTTTATAAATGTTATGCAATGAAACAAGTGTTAAGTCATCAAGAACAATTATATGTGCTGAGTAAATGTAAGAGTGAACACACATGAAATACTAATATCAATTATTCTAATTATTATATTTCTGACATTTTCTTTTTTTTTCAAGTGCAGATATTGATTTTTGTATCAGTTTTTGTGATACTTCTTTATAGTTTATTGAATGTTTCGTTTGTAAATCTGGTAAATCAGATTCAAGTTTTATTAAATGTGAACATGTAAGGCTTTTGAATCTTTATATTAATAATGTTTCGGTTAACATACCATGGGAGACAAATCAATCTGAAATAAAAAAATGAGTTAAGGCTGCCACAGTTGATTCCCTTCTTTTGGTAGAGTTTTACATCACCGTAAGACAGGTGTTCATTGAAATAAGCTTAACATTACTGTATGAGAAATTTTCTTTCGTGTTCCAATAACGTTATTTGATTTTTTGTTTTTATGTAAGAGATAATTGTGTTATACACTATTACTTTCAGAATTTTTATTTAAGTGTTTCTATCAAATTTCATAATGTGTTGTTTTTGTTTATTGTTTGCATAAGGTTATGTTTAATGTTTGATGTTAAATGTTCGGATACAATTAAGATCTATATATTATTGAAATAGTGAACATTTGCTGAGAGAAATGTATTGTTGCATAAATTAAAGCAGAAATCGAGCAAAATTCATTATCAAGTCCAACAAGTCAGATAATTATATATCACGTTAATATCCGACTTATCCTATTTTTTTGCTTACCCGTATTTGACAGTTCTAGATAAATGACACATTTATTTGTTTATTTTACATAGTTTATGTGTAAAATAAGCGTGGTCTGTAAAATAAATCGAATAGAGAGAGAGAGAAAGTGTGTTTTATTCGAAAACAGATTATGTCAACGTTTTAAAAAGAAGTACATAAATCAAAGCAATCGGTATCTCTTTCGGAAAGCAATATTGATGGGTTGTTCGTTTCGCATGTTTTTGGCCTGTCTTTGGATCGAATATTTCAGATTCGGTAACCATGCGCTCATGACTCTGTCCTTTTGTGTACGTTTCCCTCAAATGAAATCTCACAACCAATATATCCGTATAGNATTTTCTTTTGTGTTCCAATAACGTTATTTGATGTTTTGTTTTTATGTAAGAGATAATTGTGTTATACACTATTACTTTCAGAATTTTTATTTAAGTGTTTCTATAACATTTCAGGATGTGTTGTATTTGTTTATTGTTTGCATAAGGTTATGTTTAATGTCTTATGGTAAATGTCCGGATAAAATTAAGACAAGAGAAATTATGTGTATATAAAGAACATGATGTGTTTCATATATGTGTATGTTTGTGTTATCAATCTATATATAATTGAAGTAGTGAATATGTTCTGAGATAAATGTATTGTAGCACAAATTAAAGCAGAAATCGAGCAAAATTCATTATAAAGTCCAACAAATCAGATAATTATATATCACGTTAATATCCGACTTAACCTATTTGTTTGCTTACCCGTATTTGACAGTTCTAGATAAATGACACATTTATTTGTTTAATTTTACTTAGTTTATGTGTAAAATAAGCGTGGTCTGTGAAATAAATCGGATAGAGAGAGAGAGACAGTGTGTTTTATTCGAATACAGATTATGTCAACGTTTTATAAAGAAGTACATAAATCAGCGCAATATGTATTTATTTCGGAAAGCAATATTGATGGGTTGTTTTTTTTTGCATGTTTTTGGACTGTCTGTGGATAGAATATTTCCAAGTTGGTAACCATGCGCTCATGACTCTCTCCGTCTGTGTACGTTTCCCTCAAATGAAATCTCACGACCAAGATATCTATATTGAAGACATTTAAAATATGATTATCCTCTAACACATATGCTGAAATAGTAAGGGTTTGCCTGACCGTAATGCTACGGGAGCAATACAAATATATACATGTAATACCTTTCAATGATATATACCTCAAAACAAAAGAGAATGTTAGCAGTAATGACATAATTGTTCCTTCTATGATTGGCGATCCTAAAAAAAGGATGGAATTTTGTTATTGGCATTGATAATCAAACATATATGTACAAGTCACATTGCTTTGAACTGATAAGATTCGAACTGAGCTAGCAAATCAATCTCACACTTCAACGACAGCAGATATTCTAGGTCGGAGCGAAATCTGACAGGTAGAGAGATGGGTGAAAGGTGAATAAGTACCCTATAGTTCTGTATTTGTTATTTTAATCAAATCACTTGTACACGCCTACATTGACTCATCCTTATTTTTCTCACCGTCTTGTAGTATTGTATATTCCTTTATAGGTAGTATACACATCGTCTGTAACTTTAGTTTCAAGAAACAGCATAATGAGATTTGTTATGATTTAAACTAGGAAATGTGTGGAAAAAAGATTGTCAATATTGGGTTATTAATAATTATAGTAAACGGACCTTAAGTAAAAATAAGTTAAAGCTATGTTTGACTTATCATGTGTATTGAAAGTAAGTGCACCTTTTAAACTTTTTTAACCACTTTAATGTTTGTAGGACAATGTATGGCGTTAGTTACTAACACAATACGCTTGCTTTGTAAATTTTTTAAGAAAAAAGGTTTGTTTTTATAACAATGTTAATTACCAATAGGCAGTTGAGTTCGTGGTTTCAACTCCTGGTTATCAATCTGATATATAGTTTACATAGTAACGTTTAAGTGGATTTCTATTACCATGACGTATATCTGTTTACTGATATATACGTTAATTGTCTCATCAAACGATGACCCAGAATCAATCAGACACATAACACGCGTCTAAAACGATCTCAATAAACTGCATATATGCAGACATAAAATGAAAACATAAATGCCAAAACATCACGCATGAATCGATTACTACTATTATATTGTTTGCGTACTCGTGTCGTAAGTATCGGACATCAATATATTTGTTCAACAGACAGTTACCGAGTATAACTTTAACAGTCAAGAGAACCGAATAAGTACAAATATGGTATGATCTGCCCAATATATATGCTTATTGTAAACTGTAAGCAAAGGAATGGAACCTTTTTAGGAAAGGATACAAATAACTTTGTAAGCACAGTTACAACAAGTTTTATGCTCCAACTATATTCCCGTACCAGAAGTTGTATCCTATGAAGCAGGTCCCTACTCTTGTGATGTAGTATCACTCGATACGCGTCGTGCAAAAATGGGTGTAAGGATATATTCAAATACCATAGCTACAGATATGCCTCTGCATCCGTATACTCTGATTAGGAGTTATAAATGTCCGCTTAGGATACCACAAAAACTTGCGAGACTTCATAACGGACAGGGTAGCTCCTGACCAGACTGTTAGAATACACGCGATGAGCGCATACGACATACTGTCCGTTTTCGCAGGAACTCATTTCTCGATATGCTTTTGTCGTTCATTCATGCATTTAATTTGATCAGTCTAATTGATTCATACTTTATACAGCAATAAACATTTAACTCGAAAACAAACACTCCAAAATAAAATTTAGGCTCACACCTTAAAACAACGAATGTAAATTAAACGCTCTTATAAAACTACATTCAATTGATGATTTTTAATCGACATAAAGGTACGTTGATAGTATGATATGTTTCGGTAGTGTTATTTCACGCAATATTGTTAGTTAGAGAATCTAGAAAACAAATCCTAATTGTTATATCTTAAATATGTGAACATCTCCCTTTAAAACATAAATGTATATTGTGATCAGGAGCAGATAAATGTAAACTTATTTTTACCAGTGAATTATCTGGTTATTTCCCCTAACGCGGAATCAACATATGCATTTTTCATTTCTAATTTATATTCTAAATTCTCACGCTCTTCGTATTCAGTTGTGTTTAATATCAAGGCATTTTTTAAATTGTTTATGTAGCATTTTATGGGTATGAATACACAATTTAATAAATGTTGTGGTACACACATAACGCAGTAATCCTCGCTTTGATTAATTTGTAAAACTATAAACATGTGCACTTTAAATTGTACTAGACCAAGGACACCATTTCAATAGATATTGGCTAAATATAGCAATCTAAACGAGGTATTCGTTTGAACACTCGTGTAGACTTTCAAGTATTTGAATTACGCAGTCAGCGTGGTTTGCAAAGCAAGTCCTTGACTTCTATCAGTCATCTTGACCATTTACAACCACCCATTGAATGTATTCAACAATGCGAACAAAATATGTTGAAATACAGCTATTATTTTTTTATAAACCATTTCAATCAATAATTTAGTTCAACCGCCAATTAAATGTAAATATCAGCACGTTTACTATTCAAATGCAATAGGTGCGGAAATATTCAAATATCATGTCGATCGTTTAGTTCTTGTATATGCAGTTTTCGATGTTAAGTTAACGTGTAAGATAAATTGACCTGTTTTAAGTTGTATACATTAAGGGTGAAATCAACACGACTTTTTTCTTACCACGAAGAGAAGACGAATATAATCAAGATTTCGATTCAATTAATTATAAATTTTAAAACAAATATAATTGATTTATTTGGCAACAAAACTGAACGAGTTATTTGTACAAGAATTTGCATAAAGAAAGATGCAGCTTTCATAATTTGCAAAATTACTGGAGATAGTTTCAACAATAAAAAGTCAGCTTACGATTCGTAGACCAGGTGAATTGATATATAACTGACTTATGAGTCATAACTCTCTCATTCGCATACGAACTCGGCGTATGTCAATCAGTGGGTCACTGGTCTAAGATAATTCATTGGCTTACACATCGTAATCTACGAATAAACTTACGAGTCGCAACTCAATCAGCCGGCTAAGGTTTCCAAGGCGTATTGCTCTCACTGGCTAACTAGAAGAAACGTACAGACTTACATGACGTTAAGTACTCAAAGGATCTTTTGAGTCGTTACTTACACACTGGCATGCGAATCACAACTCATTTACTTGTTTACGAGGTGTTACTCACTCAAATGAGATGAGTCGTAAATTACTCAAATGAGATGAGTCGCAACTCACCCAAATGAGATAAGTCGTAACTAACTCAAATAAGAAGAGTCGTTACTCACTCAAATGAGATGAGTTGTAACTCACCCAAATGAGATGAGTCGTACCTTACTCAAATGAGATGAGTCGTAACTCACCCAAATGAGATGAGTCGTAAC
The DNA here is from genome assembly GCA_007657795.1 of Dreissena rostriformis. Taxonomy (NCBI): domain Eukaryota; kingdom Metazoa; phylum Mollusca; class Bivalvia; order Myida; family Dreissenidae; genus Dreissena; species Dreissena rostriformis. Next base: position 29,625 of record VMBQ01002039.1, on the reverse strand, counting down.
TTACTTAAATGAGACGAGTCGTTACTCACCCGAATGAGATGAGTCGTAACTCACTCCAATGAGATGATTCGTTACTCACTCAAATGCGATGAGTCTTAACTCACTCCAATGAGATGAGTCGTAACTTACTCAAATGGGATGAGTCGTAACTTGCTCAAGTGAGATGAGTCGTAACCCACTCAAATGAGATGAGTGGTAACTCACCCAAATGAGATGAGTCGTAACTCACTCAAATGAGATGAGTCGTTACGTACTCAAATGAGATGAGTCGTAACTCACCCAAATGAGATGAGTCGTAACTCACTCAAATGAGATGAGTCGTACCTCACCCAAATCAGATGATCGTAACTCACCCAAATCAGATTAGTCGTAACTCACCCAAATAAGATGAGTCGAAACTTATTCAACCGAGATGAGTCGTAACTCACTTACATTAGATGAGTCGTAACTCAAAAAAATGAGATGAGTCGTAACTTACTCAAATCAGAAGATTCATAACTCACTAAAATGAGATTAGTCATAACTCACCCAAATAAGATAAGTCGTAACTTTATCAAATGAGATGAGTCGTAGCTCACTCAAATGAGATGAGTCGTAACTCACCTTAATGAGATGAATCATAATTTACTCAAATCGGATGAGTCGTAACTTACTCAAATGAGATGAGTCGTAACTCACTCCAATGAGATGAGTCGTAACTCACTCAAATGAGATGAGTCGTAATTCACTCAAATGAGATTAGTCGTAACTTACTCAAATGAGATGAGTCGTAGCTCACTCAAATGAGATGTGTCGTAACTTACTCAAATGAGATGAGTCGTAACTTACTCAAATGAGATGAGTCGTAACTTACTCAAATTAGATGAGTCGTAACTTACTCAAATGAGATGAGTCGTAACTTACTCAAATTAGTTGAGTCGTAACTTACTCCAATGAGATGAGTCGTAACTCACTCAAATGAGATGGGTCTTTACTCACCCAAATCAGATGAGTCGTAACTCACCCAAATAAGATGAGTCGTAACTCACCCAAATGAGATGAGTCGTTACTCACCCAAATGAGATGAGTCGTTATTTACTCAACCGAGATGAGTCGTAACTCACTCAAATTAAATGAGTCGTAACTCAAAAAAATCAGATGAGTCGTAACTTTCTCAAATCAGATGATGCATAACTCACTAAAATGAGATTATTCGTAACTCACTCAAATGAGATGAGTCGTAACTTTATCAAATGAGATGAGTCGTTACTCACTCAAATGAGATGAGTCGTAGCTCATCCAAATCAGATGAGTCGTAACTCACCGAAATGAGATGAGTCGTAACTAACTCAAATGAGAAGAATCGTAACTTGCTCAAATGAGATGAGTCGTAACCCACTCAAATGAGATGAGTGGTAACTCACCCGAATAAGATGAGTCGTAACCCACTCAAATGAGATGAGTCGTAACTCACCCAAATGAGATGAGTCGTAACTCACTCAAATGAGATGAGTCGTAACTTACTCAACCGAGATGAATCGTAACTCACTTAAATGAGATGAGTCGTAACTCACCCAAATGAGATGAGTCGTTACTTACTCAAATCAGATGAGTCGTAACTCACTCAAATAAGATGAGTCGTAACTTACTCAACCGAGATGAGTCGTAACTCACTCAAATGAGATGAGTCGGTCTATGGTCTGAGATGGTCTCTGGGTCTCGTGTTCTGATATAGCATGCATAAACACCATGGCCTGTGGGTCTGGTGTTCGGATATAGCATGTATAGGTTACATGAACTGTGGGTCTCGTGTTCTGATATAGCATGTATAGGTACCATGGTCTGCGGGTCTCGTGTTCTGATATAGCATGTATAGGAACCATGGCCTGTGGGTCTCTTGTTCTGATATAACATGTATAGGCACCATGGCCTGTGGGTCTCGTGTTCTGATATAGCATGTATAGATACAACGGTCTGTGGGTCTCGTGTTCTGATATGGCATGCAAAGGTACCCCGGTCTGTGGGTCTCGTGTTCTGATTTATCATGTATATGTACCACGGTCTTTCTGTGTCGTGTTCTGATAAAGAATGTATCGGCACCATGGCCTGTGGGTCTCGTGTTCTGATATAGCATGTATAGGTACCATGGCCTGTAGATCTCGTGTTCTGATATAGCATGTATAGGTACCATGGCCTGTGGGTCTCGTGTTCTGATATAGTTTGTATAGGCTTAATGGCCTGTTGGTCTCGTGTTTTGAAATAGCATGTATAGCCACCATGGCTTGTGGGTCTAGGGTTCTGATATAGCATGTATATGTATCACGGTCTGTGGGTCTCGTGTTCTGGTATAGCATGTATAGGCAACTATTTCCTGTGGGTCTCGTGATACATCATGTATAGGTACCATGGCCTGTTGGTCTCGTGTTCTAATATAGTATGCATAGGAACCATGGTCTGTGGGTCTCGTGTTCTGATATAACAAGTTTAGGCATTACGGTCTGTGGGCATCTAACTCAGATATAGCATGCATAGAAACCAAGGTATGTGGGTCTCGTGTTCTGATATGGCAGTATAGTCATTACGGTCTGTGGGTCTCTAGCTCTTATATAGCATGCATAGGAACCATGTTCTGTGGGTCTCGTGTTCTGATATAGCAAGTATAGGCATTATGGTCTGTGGGTCTCTAGTTCTGATATAGCATGCATAGGTACCATGGTCTCTGGGTCTCGTGTTCTGATATAGCATGTATCGGAACTATGGCCTGTGGGTCTCGTGTTCTGATATAGCATGTATAGGAACCATGGTCTGTGGATCTCGTGTTCTGATATAGCAAGTATGGGCATTACGGTCTGTGGGTCTAGGATTCTGATATAGTTTGTATTGGCATCACGGTCTGTGTGTCTCGGTTTCTGATATAGCATATATAGGCACCACGGTCTGTGGTCTTGGTCACTGATAAAGCATGTATAGGCCTCACGGTCTGTGGTCTAGGTGACTGATATAGCATGTAAAGGAATCACGGTCTGTGGTCTAGGTGGCTGATATAGCATTTATGGGCATCACGGTCTGTGGGCCTCGTGTTCTGATATAGCATGTATATGCACCACGGTATGTGGCTCTCGTGTTATGATATAACATGTATACGAACCACGGTATGTTGGTCACGTGTTCTGATATAGCATATATAGGTTCCACGGTATGTAGGTCTTGGATGTTGATACAGCATACATTGACGGTACGGTATGTGGGTGTCGTGTTCTGATATAGAATGTATAGATACCACGGTATGTGGGTCTCGTATTCGGATATAGCGTGTATATGAACCATGGTATGTGGGATTTTGTTCTGATATAGCATGTACAGTAACCGCGATTGTTGGGTCTCGTGTTCTGATATAGCACGTATAGGTACCACGATTTTTGGGTCTCATGATCTGATATAGCATGTATAGAAACCACGGTATTTGAGTCTCTTGTGATGATATAGTATGTATAGGTACAACGGTATTAGGGTCTCGTTTCCTTATAATGCATGTATAGTTACAAAGGTATTTGGGTCTCGTGTTCCGATATAGCATTTATAGGTACCACGGTATGTGGGTCTGGTGTACTTATATAGCATGTATAGGTACCACGATATTTGGGTCTCGTGTTATGATATAGCATGTATAGGTACCACGGTATGTGGGTATCGTCTCCTTATATAGCATAAATAGGTACCACGGTATGTGGGTCTTGTGTTCTGATATAGCATGAATATGAACCACGGTATGTGGGTCTCGAGCATTTATAGGTACCACGGTATTTTGGTCTCGTGTTCTGATAAAGCATGTATATGTACCACGGTATGTGGGTCTCGTGTTCTGATATAGCATGTATAGGTACCACGGCATGTGGGTCTCGTGTCCTAATATAGCATGTATAGGCGCCACGGTCTGTGGGTCTCGTGTTCTGATATAGTATGTATTTGCGCCACGGTCTGTGGGTCTCGTGTTCTGATATAGTTTGTATTGGCTCCACGGTATGTGGGTCTCGTGTTCTGATATTGATATCGAAAATAGCCAATTGCTTAATAACAATTTATAATACGGAAACTGTAAAAATCTACAGTTATAAGCCTTAAATGAATAACAATAATCAAATTTGATTATTTCCAAGTAAGCAAGCATTTGCATAATCAGTGTAATATAGAGGTAACAAACATAGTCAAGTTGATTAATTTCAATAAGAAGCTCCAGCAAACATTTAGACACGATTTATGGGAACAAGAAACATGAATATCCAATTTTTTAAACATATGTATCTGTAAAACGGGTGACTTAATAGTGAGCAGTTGCACTATCTATCAGAAATAAGTGTGTAGGTACACATGTCGGTAATGTGAATAAAATAAAAACACGTTATAAGAAAAAAATGCATTTAATGGATCCCTTATTTCAACACAAATGTCAACTCTTCACAAACAAATACAATGTATTCTCAGAGATATGACTCACTGGTTCCAATATCCTACCAAGGCGCCATTAAACATCATGATAAAGGTAGACTTAATGTTATTATCATTTGATATGATTTTAAATATGTATTGTGTATTGTTTTTTTACAAGTGTTTTATACTGTAAACTATATATAACTTCAATACAGGATTTTGTTACGCATAACATTTACATGAACACAATGTTTATTAAAATACGTTTCCATAGTGTATGATGATATCTGCACACGACAACTCTGCGAGGCGATTGCTATTAAGAAAGGCAAAGACGTTCATGGGTTCATTCTTTTAAAACATTAAAAGAAAAATGCGCTTTGCATTGAATAACTTGCAATTATGGTGAAGAAAATAATTTTTCGATAAAATGGTAACATAGACAAGTAATGAATAAGCAATGTTATTTATCTTCCTCTCTTCCTTTTGGCAACGAAACAACTAAAGCACTCGAAAGTATTCTCTGTAATTAATATATTATATGTACCAACTCCTATCAAATATATGGTTATTAAAACTCAATGAACATTATAAGATTGAACTTTTTGTTTTAATCCGCTTATTCTTTATTTAAGTCTAGTTACTAAAGCCTATACAATACATGATTGTACGTACAACACAACATGAAAACACAAATTATTAAAGTTGGTGTCGCGTTAAGTAAAACTATTCAAAAGGCTTTGCGAAGACTTCACTCAAATAACAACAATCAACTCTACTATAAACAGCATCTGAAGAATCAAATAATACTACACTGAGATAATGTAAGCCGCACCAAAAGTCTTATGCAATTGTAAACATTGTGTATGCTTTGGGTGACTTGCTTGTTTTGTCGTGTTAGGCTGTGTGAAAGATAAACATGTTTGGATCTATAGTTTTTATTTTTATTGGATACATATATGCTGTCGGTAAATAAATCATAACTACTACAATTATGACCGTTTGTCATAAAGAAACTATATTAGCATATTGACTACTAAAAGTTATTCCTGAAGTTTAAAAAGGCAATTTAAAATATTTGTTATAAATAGATTTACACACATTTATCTCTTTTCAAACATGTATCAGATTACAATGTCAGATTACAATATAAAGGTTTGCATTTGTGTTTTTTTTTCAATAGGTTCACAAGAACCAACATTAATTTCAAATGCAACATTCGTGGATGCCGATGCTGCATTGAAGTTGACATGCACTCATTCAACAGCGACTATTGTGAAGTGGTGGCTTAAGCCAGTGAGTGGTAATAATTTTGAAAATGTCCTCGCAGCTTCATCAACAGGCAGCACATGCTTGTTTGACCGTACCCCTTCACCTGCCATGTTTGCTGGATGTGACTGTGCAGGATCCACGTTTACCTGTACCCTGAAATCCTTATCACGGAACAATACTGGAGACAAATGGCAGTGCTCTGTTGTTACAAATCCGGAACGTTTCAGTCAGGAAATAACAATTTATGTGGCAGGTAATTAATATGTTTATGTATATATCATTTTATTTTCTATAATACTTTGTAGGCGAAATAAGTGTATCCATTTTTATTAACGCACTGAATAAGTGATAACTGCTTATGTTGATCAATTAATAACTGCGATTCAGAAAAACAACACTTGTTTATTTAAACATAACGATCGCTAACACACACGGATTTCGATTGGCTTTTTGCCATTTAATTTATGCCTATTATTAAACTTTGGCAAAAGGTATATTGCCTTGATATATTGAATTAAAAATAAATGTAATGCTACTTTTCTATACCTACTTTCAATGTGCGTTTAGCGCATTTACACATACTTTAGAGGAGGTATAACAAGATTGCCCGAATGAGCCAATATGTTGCTTGGCATGAACAGAATCTGACGTTACTATAAGTATATGAATTATTTAAACGTTTTTAACATATTAATCAAAACGGAAACGTTTACAATTGTAAGGATATGAAAACAGATTTGCTTATATTGCGTGTGATTCTTTAATGTACGTGTACGGCTAATAGGTCTTTGTTACATTCTACAAGGTTAAATCATGACATCAATATGTTCCGTTACTTTCCTTGTAGATGACTTATTATACCATTGATTTAGGCCTTTTGCATTTATAACATGGTGTGTTTCTTCTTTTGGGTATTTCATAAAGTTATATATTTATATATTTCCTTATTCTTTGTACATTCTATGACAGTTTGGAATAATTTAAAGTAATTAAAAATTAATAATCACTATATTTTCTCCATAAGTGCCTGTGATCAGTATATCGTTGACTCCAGACCTACCAGCAATTTCTGTTATACTAAACGTACCAATCAGCTACATCAAATGTGTATCATCCGAGGGTCGTCCTACCCCCAGCATTACTTGGTTCATGGACAGAGGCACACCCTCGGAATACACCGACGATGTAAACATCACTGGCAGTAGCAGTAGCATTAGTAGTGTAGCAGGGGACCGGACGACAAGTACTCTAACCATTATTCCTTTAAGGGAACATCATGGGTCAATGATATACTGCAAGGTCTTAAATGGATACGGGCCGATCATATCCGACAGGAAACTTTGTATTGACGTATTGGGTAATTATTCAGTAATGTACTTGAACGTCAGTTAAGAACAATCATAACATGGATTAAATGTATTGTTGATCATTACAGTAAATCATGTACAATAATTATTAGTTTTTCAAAACCGTTCGTACATTAACTTAGCAATTGCATGTGCAAAAAATGTATCAATAAATAGGCCGTTTTAAAAGTATATAATATGTATTTAAATATGTTTTGTGGCCACATACACTTATGTCCTTATTCTATTTACTTTTCAATTTCACTTTTTTTGTGTAAGTGACCCCATCCACGCCAACAGTTCTATACAAGAATGTTATTGTAAACACGATTTCTGTGATACAAAACAGTTCTGTGTCGCTAGAATGTAACGCTTCTGGGAATCCAACACCAAGTATATCATGGATCTTACCTAATGAGTCCGTCATTACACACGGAGCTATTGAACTAACATTTGAGCAACGTGTAAACACAGTTAAGCTCAACTGCAGTGCCAGGAGTGTAATGTATCCAACGAACATAAAAGCAACAACACATTACATAACAACAAGTTTACTGGCTAACATTCAATGTAAGTATAATTTACTGTAATTCAAGTTTAAAACACAAAAACAAATATTACCTCTTATATGTAAGTGTCTTTATACTTGAGATCAGATACTAACTAGCATAATGCACATGACTATTACGTGATGTTGTTCTTTAATCATTCAGTGATCATTTCCTAATGAAAATAATACCCCTACAATTCGGGTTGAGCATAAAGGTTTTGATCAGATAATAATAAATAAAAAGATAATCATCACCAAAATATGCGTTCAATTTTTTAGACCACAAACATGTTAACCGCCGGTTATATTCTCAAATGTTCAGAGTGTTATTGCCTTAATTGTTTTAAATTGAATATAACATATTACCCGGCATGATTTACACAGTGATACTCGTTGCTTCTTTGCAGATCCACCGACCACTCCAATGTGTGCAATCGCAAATCATTTAATTATATCAAACAACATTTGTGCAGTTAAAAACAAATCTTTAACCATTAATTGTACCAGCAATAGTAACCCCACCCCCATGAACTAAACATGGACACTGTCTGATGGGATGAAACAGGATGGACAAAACCTCACGATACCACTCGTACTGTCTAGCGGTACTTACACACTGAATGTCAACAATGTGATGAACGCAACCTTTGCACCGCAAGTCATTATCGGAAATGCCAATGTCATTTTTACACTCGAAATACTGTGTAAGTGTTTTATAATTTGTTATATATTTAAATGTTATGGACATGTATGTGCATTTTATTTACATTTGAGTTGTTATACTAAAATCATAACAATTCGACCACAGATTTATTAATATCAATCCGTCCAATCTCAATGCACCCGGTAGAGCTATTTCATTATTATGTATGTGTGTATATCAATTGTGTCATAATACTATATTTAAATATTAATCATTCGATCGATATATTTTTTTTTTAAATTCACTTCAGTCCCAGTGGTGGTACGGCAAATTGCGAATGCAACCGTGTTACAAAACAGGACATTGTCTGCCATGTGTCCTTACACTGAAGGCAACCCACCTAAGACGAACTTCATGTGGATAAACGTAAATACATCTCGCGTTATCGGACTCGAGCAAAACCTTACGTTTCAAAATATGCAAATCCCTGACGAGGGATTGTATAAGTGCAGAGTAAACAACACAATGGAACCTTCAGGTTGCTGTACACAGACTGCATACGATGAAACAATGTTTTACGTTGATGTACAATGTAAGTGAACGGTACATTAACAACAGTTCACACATGTATGTGCGTAAAGTTCAAAACATTGTGACAGAAATTAAAGCAATTACTAAAGGAATAGCATACGTTTTACACTAATTATTGTTTTCTAGATGATATGGACATAATAAGTATTTATTTATTGTAGATCCTGCCAGTATAAAGAGATTTTATGTCGATGGATTTGAAAATGCAAGGAGTATTACTATAAACGAAAGTCAAACGGTGGCATTATTCTGCGAAGCTTACAGTGACCCTGTGGCTAACATGTTTCTAATAAATAATACTCGAAATGAATCCGATGTACTGTCTGAAACACATAATAACACCATATCGGCTTCTCTTGAAAATGCGCGATGTGAATTTGACACGGGAATCTACCAATGCCAAGGGAACAACATGCACACTGTAGTCCAGCAGGTTCTAGGTATGGAGATCATGATCCGATGTAAGTCAACATATTAAAAGACGCGTATTGTTTTTATGAGTGTGAAAGTTTGCGATTAGGCATATATCAACTTATGTTGCATTTATGTTTTTGCAATTAAGTTAATGTCCATTAATGTAACATTTTATCTTTTTTAAGGTGCACCGAGATCTTCTCCATTTATGCCTCCGGTACCTAAAGTTTGGACGAAAACTAACAATAGTGTAGTTCTAACGTATACTATTGTGGCGTACCCTCCTCCAAGAGCTAAATCGGCATTTGTTTGGCGGAAGAAAGTAAATGATCATTGGGTAATTATCAATGATACTAGAAGACTTCAGATTCTAATTTCTCAAGACAGACTGCAGACCTTTCCATATTGCAAGTACAGGTAGACGATTTTGCAAACTATACTGTCAAAGTGGACAATGACATTGGCTCAACAGAACAGACATTTGTTATTCAAGTGAATGGTAATAATATGACGCCATTTACTTCGCAGTCAAAACTTAAGATATTGTATTTACTTATTTCAGGTTGACTTTTTACACATAAGTTCGTTCATAATTAATAGCTTAAAGGTGTCTAACACTTCCTATTTGCAGAAGAGCCAGCTATACCACAACAATTCCGTATACCCGAAGAAACGATAACAGACAGCTCTGTAATCATTGAATGGGAGCCGGGTTTTAACGGTGGGGAAAAGCAATGGTTCGCTATTGGATATAAACAAGAAGCTGACAACTGGTTGCCGGAACCTCTTATCAATTCAAAATGTATGCGGAAAATTCAGTTGGAAAATCAGAGGAAACCATTGTTATAACATTGGCTACGCGATCCAAATCTGGTATGCATACATTGTTATATCTTATTTTTAAGGTTTCTGTATATGCTCGTGAAGCGAGTGTGAGGTTTGGTATGTCGACTTGATCCCCGAAATAAGACGTTGATGCCAGTTAAAATGTCCATGCTCGAACAATGTGGAAGGCATTACACAATGCACAACTAAATCATTACTCTGACAGCGTCATGTTTTTTGCAGAATTATGACTCTTTTTTCCACTATATACTGCCCCATCGATGCTCATGATGCATAATTCATATCGTTAAGCTCTGTTTGTAAAAGTTTATTGTGTCGATTTTGAATAAACCGGTCGCAAAAAGATATTACGTATAAGGGCTTTCGTTGTTAATATAAAATTAAATACAATAATAATTTAATATTATACGCATGTTTTTAAAAAGATATACACGTTCATTAGTACATTTAATTTATATTCATGTGATTTGAAAGAATAAAATGATCAATATATAAAGTTGCAATTGCAGATTTGAGGTAGATGGACTGCATATATGCACAATTGTCAGTGGCTTAGTGTGCTAATCTTGGACAACTCCCAACANACGATTTTGCAAACTATACAGTCAAAGTGGACAATGACATTGGCTCAACAGAACAGATATTTGCTATTCAAGCGAATGGTAATAATATGATGTCATTTACCTCGCAGTTCTTTTAAAGTCAAAACTTGAAATATTGTATTTACTTATTTCGCGATTTTTTACACATAAGATCGTTCATGGTTAAAGGTGTTTAAAAAATCTTATTTACAGAAGAGCCAGCTATACCACAACAATTCCGTGTAACGGACGATACGATAACGGACAGCTCTGTAATCGTTGAATGGACACCGGGATTTAACGGCGGGGAAAACCAATGGTTCGTTATTGGATATAAACAAGAAGCGGGCAAAACATGGACTTACAAAACTATATTTGAACATATCACTCGAATTTCGATTGAAGGACTGGTTGCCGGAACCTCTTATCAATTTAAAATGTATGCAGAAAATTCAGTTGGAAAGTCAGAGGAAAAAATTGCCATAACATTGACTACACGAGCCAAATCTGGTAGGCATAAAACGTTTTTAATATTATGTTTAAGGTTCTTGCCATGTTTCTCAATATGCACGTAAGTTAAGCGTGACGTTTGCCATCTGTTTATAAAAGTTGATTGTGTCGATTTTGAATTAAACCGGTCGCAGATAGATTATTAAGTATAAGGAATGTCGTTGTTATTATAAAATTGAATACATAAGACTGTTATGTAATATTATACGCATGATTTAAAAAAAGATATACACAATCATTAGTACATTTAATTTCTATTCCTGTGATTTGAATAATGAAATGACCAATATACAAAGTTGCAATTACAGTTTTGAGGTAGATGGACTGCATATATGCATACTTGTCAGTGGCTTAGTGTGCTTATCCTGGACAACTCTCAATAATAACAAATGATTATAAAGAATCCGTATGTTCACTTTTATTAAAAACGTCCACGAAAACGTACTCGTATTCGTTTATGCATTTATTTAGATGACAGAGCCTCTCCATCGGTCGGGGCTGCAGTTGGTGGGGCTGTAGATGGAACTCTTGTTATAGTCAGCGTGATTGTGCTGTTCAGATTGTGGAAGAAATATAAACGTATGTATAAACTGGGTTGAGTAAAAATAAATTTTGTGATATACATAACATATCATTGTATAATGTTTATACGAAATATCGATTGATAAATATAAAATTAATACGGTTAAAATACCAACTGAAGTTAAATTATTCCATATTTGCCTACTCAGTAAGAAATATTATAAACGTATAAACCGGTAAACTGGTACCATGCAGTTACTGTGCAACGGATCGTAATCAGCCGTGTCTAATTCACTATATTGAACAATAAGGTATTCAGCTGAGAGAAAGTATGCAGATAAAGTCAGTTTTCAAAGAATGAGAGTGCTCTCTTTGAGTCTTTTCTACTGTTCTTGCATTTCAGGTAATCCATCCACCGGTGCTCAGTACGATGATTTATTCAATGGGCAGTATGTAACAATACTTCTCATACCTTACTTCGTTTTCACTTTTAAAAATCTTATTTACCTGTCGTTTTTACAATGCTAATGTCAAGGTTTTGGAACGTTATATATCTCGATAACTTGTATAAGTGAAACCTGTTCATGCGGTCAAGTTACACAATGCGGTAAATAGGTGAGGTGTGAACACACACGGCCATGATAATGATGGTGTCATTAAAAGCGATTGGAAAGTGGCTTAAATGATATTTCATGATGGGCTAAACTTATAGTGTATGTGAATTACTACCAAAGTCTTCATTGATGAAAACGTTAGTGTTTTTGCAAGTTGTATGATAATAATCGACAATAATACATCAACAATGTACAATTATTAATCATAATATTTTGTGCAATGTTTTACAGATAATGCTTTAAGGAAAATTGTATTTAATATTAAACAACTAGATTAACCTAACAACAAGAACATTTGGCCTGGTCCCGACACTGTTCGGCTTAGACAAGTTTCATCTCACTTCGTTCTTTTTTCGGCCTGGGTAGACATAACACTCATTTGGGTTCAAGATTAGCTTATCCTCTTAACTGACTTTGATATTAAAAAAATATGCATATAAGTGCTGCCATTTCCAATAATTACTATCGCCCTATGCAAAAATGTATCATATCAGTAATAATTCTTCAGACTCGGATACATGACTGGGAATAATAATGAGAAACGTGATTTGTTTTTTACTCCAGGGTCAACGTCCCTGCTGTCAGTACCAGTTCCGAGTATGAAGCTTACAGAGTCGGTATGATCTCTTATTAGCAAAATCATTCCATGTGATGTTTATTTTAAGGGACTCGTTCACGTTTTGGTAAATTGACAAAATTGAAAAACAAAAATGTTTCCAATCTGCAAATTTTCGTTGTATTAATGATATTTGCGAGAAAACAGTAATACTGAACATTTACCTAACTCTAATATATTATTATATGCATCTCTTGACGATTTAAAACCGGAAAAATTATAAAGGTTACAAACGCGGAACGATTGAATAATTTGGAGATTTCTGTTGTTATCGTTATATTTTGTGACATTACAAGGATTGCTGAAATTGTTCTGCAAGGGTCAGTGGTTCTAGCCCCGATGTGGCTAACTTTTTTTTTTCTTTAATTTATTCTTGGTTAATACTGGAGCAATTTACTTCCGATGTTTACATTTATAATTTTAAATCATTTAATGACAAACTTCATAACATGCCAAAATCTGTGAACTAGTCCCATTAAAATGTACGTTGTGGTGAAAGATCTTTTCAATGTTAATAAAATAATGTTGATGTATAGAAATAATAGTTAATATATTACTGATACATTTTTGAAAAAAGGAATAGCGAAACTTCAGAAACAGTATAAGAAGAAATTGTGATACCATACTCTCTATTCAAAGCAATATAACCATTTTGAATTAAAGACATACACAAGTTTCAACACAACACTTAACAAATGCACATATATACAGTATGTGTAGTTCATTTGAGGTTTTCAACAGCTTGAAGAGAACTTTGTAACAAAAATTCAAACTGTCGTTTCATTTCAGATTCCCAGAGCAGAAACATGTACGAAACACTCGCTGAAACTTCTTTTCCTGAATATTCGGTCTTAACACATGGCGGAACACAACAGCATAATGCTATGAACCTTGAATCTGATGTTCCCAACAGTGATGGTGTAAAGGAAGACAACAGCTATGTCAATTTAGTATTATCGAACAATGAAACTTAAAGTCACATGTTGTTCTTGGGTTGGCATCATAATGACATTAATCCTCTAAGTAAACAACTTACCAAATGAGCTATTTTGAATACGCTATTAAGTGTTATGTATCTACAAATATTAGGTATAAACTGTCCTTAAGCAGTTTGTAATTGGTATGAGAATCAATGTAACCGGTAACCACAACTACATTGTTATAATGCAACATGTAGAGACTATTAACGAAGTACATTTCTGACAATTAGAGTATGAAATCACAATCCAGCTTTATCCAACAAATAAACAACAGTGAAAATGACCACTTAACTAAATGTGAAAAATAAATGTTTTCATTTCTATACAAAATTATGTTTTGCAAGTCAAACAGGATTCTTACGTAAAAAACATGTTTTATATTACCATCATCAAAAAGAATACTTAGCAAACTTGTAACAGATCATGAAAATGTCAATAGCATATATTGTATATTTACACTTATTTGAAAGCCATCATTCAGACATTAAGTGGAAGACAACTCGTCTCAAACCGTTTTTGTGTAACAATTTAAATACAATTAACATGTTCGACCATGTAAAACCAGAACGGGATACCAGAACGTGGTCATGAGTGTTTAAAAGTATTTGAAAGCATATCTCACAAACACATGTTCTACTTTTTTTTTAGATAACTTTAGCTTATTGTGGTTATTTTAATGATATGTAACACTATGCTCTAACAATGTCAAACATGGAAATAGATATAATATCTAATTATTGTGCTAGTGTTTTTGAGATAATCTTACATGTAAGAACAGCATTACCTCTATATGATTTCGCCTATAATAACATCATGTACTTTTAATCGATCATTTTGTTTTGTTTTTATTATACAAAAAAACTTCAATAACACATTTCAGATAAAAAGTGTTTATCAATATAATATTGACACTAAAAGTCCAAAATATTAATTCAAACTTATAACGTACTGCTGGTGATTGAAACGTATTCTTCATTATTCAGTATTGTAATTTTACCATGATATGTGCGCATTGAAATTGTTGATTTGTATCTTGCCTTATACTGTTAAGATATGGTGACAAAGTAACTTAAGTGCCTTAATAATAACGTTATTTCAAAGTCGTGCGGTATACTTATGGTTCATCTCATCACATCTCCTGTTAATAAATGTTATGTAATGATACAAGTGTTGAGTCATCAAGAACAATAATATGTGCTAAGTAAATGTTTCAATTGATAACACATGAAATACTCATAATAATAATTCCAATTATTATATTTCTGACACTTTCTTTTTTCAAGTGCAGATTATGATGTTTGTGTTATTTTTTGTGATACTTCTTTATAGTTTGTGATACAAATTGAATGTTTTGCTTGAAAATCTTAATAATCAGATCCAAGTTTTATTCAATGTGAACATGTAAGGCGTTTGAATCTTAATATTTATAATGTTTATGTTAACATACCATGGGAGACAATTCAATCTGAACAAAAAAATTGATTTAAGGCTGCCACAGTTGATTCCCATTGTTTGTAGAGTTTTACATCAAAGTTAGACACGTGTGCATTGAAATATACTTAACTTTACTGTATGCGAGCTTTTCTTTTGTGTTCCAATAACATTATTTGAGTTTTTTTTTTATGTAAGAGATAATTCTTTTATACACTATTACTTTCGGAAGTTTTATTTAAGTGTTTCTATCAAATTTCATACTGTGTTGTATTCGTTTATTGTTTGAATAAAGTTATGTTTAATGTCTTATGTTAAATGTCCGGATAAAATTAAAAAAAGAGAAACTCTGTGAAAATGTAGAACATGATGTGTATCATGTATGTGTATGTTTGTAGTATAAAATCTATATGTAATTGAAGTAGTGAACATTTTCTGAAATTGTAGCATAATTAAAAGCAGAAATCGAGCAAAATTCATTTTCCAGTCCAACAAGTCAGATAATTATATATCACGTTAATATCCAACTTATCCTTTTTTGGTTACCCGTATTTGACAGTTCTAGATAAATGACACATATATTTTTTACTTCACTTAGTATACGTATAAAATAAGCGTGGCCTTTGAAATAAATCGGATACAAAGAGAAAGTGTGTTTTATTCGAATACAGATTATGTCAACGTTTTAAAAAGAAATACATTAATCAAAGCAATATGTATCTCTTTTGGAAAGCAATATTGATGGGTTGTTTTTTTTCACATATTTTTGGCCTGTCTTTGGATCGAATATTGCAAATTCGGTTATCATGCGCTCATGACTCTGACGTCTATGTACGTTTCCCTCAAATAAAATCTCACAACCAATGTATCCATATAGAAGACATTTAAAATAAGATTATCCTCTAACACAAATGTTGAAATAGTAAGGGTTTGTCTGACCGTAATGCTACGGGAGAAATACATGTATACAATGTAATACCTTTCAATGATATATACTTCAAAACAAAGGAGAGTGTTAGCAATAATGACGTAATTGCTCCTTCTATGATTGGCGATCCTAAAAAAAAGGATGGACTTTTGTTATTGGTATTGATCATCAAACATATACGTACAAATTGCACTGCTTTGAACTGGATACGTGGTTCCGATAAGATTCGAACTGAGCCAGCAAATCAATCTCACACTTCAACGACAGCAGGTTTTCTAGGTTGGAGCGAAATCTGACAGGTAGACAGATGGGTGATAGGTAAATAAGTACCCAATAGTTCTGTATTTGTTATTTTAATCAAATCAGCTGAACACACTTACATTTACTCATCCTTAATTTTCTCGCCGTCTTGTAGTATTGTATATTCCTTTATATATATTATACAAATCGTCTGTAACTTTAGTTTCAAGAAACAGCATAATGAGATTTGTTATGATTTAAACTCAAGGGAATTAGGAAATGTGTAAGAACGGATTGTCCATATTGATAATTATAATACACGGTCTTTAAGTAAAAATAGGTGTAAGCTGTGTTTGACTTATCAAGTGTATTGAAAGTGAGTGCACCTTTTTAACTTGTCTGACCACTTTAATGTGTGTAGGAGGATGTATGGCGTTAGTTACTAACACAATACGATTGCTTTGTTAATTTGTTAAGAAAGAAGGTTCGTTTTTATAACAATGTTTCTTACCAATAGGCAGTTGAGCTCGTGGTTTCAACTTCTAGTTATCAATCTAATATATTTAACATAGAAACGTGTTAGTATATATAACTGATATATACTTTAATTGTCTCATCAAACGATGACCCAGAAGCAATCACAAACATAACACGCGTCTAAAACGATCTCAATAAACTGTATACATGCAGACAGAAAATGAAAACATAAATGCCAAAACGTCACGCATGAATCGAATACTACACACATATTTTTTGCGTACTAGTATCGTAAGTATCGGACATCAATATATTTGTTCAATAGACAGGTTACCGAGTATAACTTTAACAGTAAAGAGATCCGAAAAAGTACAAAAACGGTATGATCAGCCCAATATATATGCTTATTGTAAACTGTAAGCAAGGGAATGGAACTTTTTGAGGAAAAGATACAAATAACGTTGTAAGCACAGTAACATCAAAATTTATGCTCCAACTATATTCCCGTACCAGAAGTTGTATCCTATGAAACAGGTCCCTACTTTAGTGATGTAGTATAAGTCGATACGCGTCGTACAAAAATGGGTGTAAGGATATATTCAAATACCATAGCTACAGATATGCCTCTACATGCGTATACTCTGATTAGGAGTTATAAATGTCCTAATGAGACCACAAAAACTTGCGAGACTTCATAAGGGATACGGTAGCTCCTGACCAAACTGTTAAAATGAGCGCATATGACATACTGTCCATTTTCGCAGGAGCTCATTTCTCGATATGCTTTTGTCGTTCATTTATTCATTTAATTTGATCATTCAAATTGATTACTTCTTTATACAGCAATAAACATTCAACTCGAAAAACAAACACTATAAAAAACAATTTATCAAATGATACAGTAATTAGCCAATGGGTTGTAAGGCTCACACTTTAAAAACCCGACATGTAAATGAAACGCTCTTATAAAACTACATTCAATTGATGATTTTTAATTGACATAACGGTACGTTGATAGTATGATATGTTTCGGTAATGTTATTTCACGCAACATTGTTAGTAAGAGAATCTAGAAAAAGAAATACTAATTGTTATATTTAAAATATGTGAACATCTCCCTTAAAAACAAAAATATATATTGTGATCAGGAGCAGATAAATGTAAACTTATTTTTACCAGTGAATTATCTGGTTATTTCCCCATACGCGGAATCAACATGTGCATTTGTCATTTCTAATTTATATTCTTAATTCTCACGCTCTTCGTATTCAGTTGTTTTTTTTATCAAGGAATTTTTCAAATTGTTTATGTAGCATTTTATGGGTATAAATACACAATTAAATTAATGTTGTGTTACACAAATAACGCAGTAATCCTCGCTTCGATTAATTTGTAAAATTATAAACATGTGCACTTTAAATTGTACTAGACTAAGGACACCATTGTAATAGATATTGGCTAAATATAGCACACTAAACGACGAGGTATCCGTTTAAACACACGTGTAGAGTTTCAAGTATTTGAATTACGCAGTCAGCGTGGTTTGCAAAGCAAGTCATTGACTTATTTCAGTCATCTGGATCATTTACAACCAACCATTGAATGTATCCAACAATGCGAACACAATGTGTTGAAATGCGGCTAATATTGTTTTGAAAACCAGTTTAATAAATGATTTAGTTCAACCGCCAATTAATTGTAAATATCAGCACGTTTACTATTCAAATGCAATAGGTGCGGTAATATTCAAATATCATGTCGATCGTTTAGTGCTTGTTTCAGACAGTTGTCGATGTAAAGTGAACGTGTTAGATAAATTGACCTGTTTTAAGCTGTATACATTAAGGGTAAAATCAACACGACTTTTTACTTACCACGAAGAGAAGACCAAAATAATCAAGATTTCGATTCAATTAATTAAACATTTTAAAACCAAATAGACTTGATTTATTTGGCAACAAAACTGAACGAGTTGTCTGTACAAGAATTTGCATAAAGAAAGATGTAGCTTTCATCATTTGCAAAATTACTGGAGATAGTTTCAACAACAAAAAGTCAGCTAACGATTCATAGACCAGATGGATTGATGTTGTTAAACGCAAAATGTTAAGTTACGAAAATGGAAACTGGCTGACTAAATTACTGGCTTTTAAGTCGTAACTTATTTACTGACTTAAGAGTCAAAACTAACTCAATCGTAACGAATCTTAACTTAATCAATGGCTAACGATTCGTAACTATATAACTGACTTATCAGTCATAACTCTCTCATTCGCATACGAACTCGGCGTATGTCAATCAGTGGGTCACTGGTCTAAGATCATTCACTGGCTAAAAAATCGTAATCTACGAATAAACTGACGAGTCGCAACTCAATCAGTCGGCTAAGGTTTCCAAGTCGTATTGCTCTCACTGGCTAACGAGTAGTAACGTACAGACTAACATGACGTTAAGTACTCAAAGGATGTTTTGAGTCGTTACTCACACACTGGCTTGCGAATCACAACTCTCTGTCTTGCTTACGAGTAGTTACAGATGAGTCGTAACTTACTCAAATGACATGAGTCGTAACTCAAACAAATGAGATGAGTCGTAACTTACTCAAAGGAGACGAGTCGTAACTCACTCAAATGAGATGATTCGTAACTCACCCAAAGGAGATGAGTCGTAACTTACTCAAATGAAATGAGTCACAAATCACCCAAATGAGATGAGTCGTACCTTACTCAAATGAGATGAGTCGTGACTCACCCAAATAAGATGAGTCGTAACTTAATCAAATGAGATGAGTCATAACTCACCCAAATGAGATGAGTCGTAACTCACTCAAATGAGATAAGTCGTAACTCTCTCAAAAGAGATGATTCGTAACTCACCCAAATCAGATGAGTCGAAACTCACCCAAATGAGGTGAATCGCAACTAACTCAAACAAGATGAGTCGTAACTCCCTTAAATGAGATTAGTCGTAACTCACCCAAATGATATGAGTCGTAACTTAATCAAATGAGATGAGTCGTAAAACACTCAAATGAGATGAGTCGTAGCTCACTCAAATGAGATGAGTCGTAACTCACCCAAATGAGATGAGTCGTAACTTACGTAAATGAGATGAGTCGTACCTTGCCTACAGACTTATGAATTGTATGGCCGTTCTCGGGCCAAATCTTATAAGTAAGCCGTATATATATATATATATATATATATATATATACATGTGTTGATCCAATCTATATAAACAGCCTCAACAGTTTAAATCAGAGAAGAGTTAGATTTAAGTGTTCTTGAAATCAAAACCTAATCATATCATTCACTGCCGTGATATGTCAATATTTAATATATGTCTATCCACGAACAATATTAGCGATACGATCAATTAAATTTAACAATTATTGTGAGTTTAAAAAATCTTATTTAGTATTCACTTCGTTTACATTAACTAAATCATTAATAATGTATTGACAAAGAAGAGATTAACACAGATAAGGTTAAAGCATGAAAGTTAAAGAAATTAGGTGTCGTAGTTTCAGGTAGAAAGAATGTAAAATCACAGGCACAATTGTGTTTCCGTTTTTATAGTAATTTTAAACATACAAAAGTAAAGTATAAAAGAGCTTATATCTGATAAATATCTTTCCAGTCTTTTTCTTATTCAATTACTGAAGCTAAACTTAAACACATGCGTACGATGTTTTATAGAGGGGTCTCAAAATGACTTGTAAAAAGTAGTAACTGCAGGTAGTACAGTTCATGAAAGAAATAAAGCATGCCATAATCATTAATAGATGGATATTTGATTGTTCATGCCATTGCCTCTATTATTTGAAAAAAAATAACGCTCAGCTGTGTCAGCTGTGTCAAACGTTAAGGAGTCTTGCTGCAGTTTTGCTGATTTTTTCCATCTAATAGATTTTGCTCAAAATTTATATTTCAGTTATACATACTAATAATATATGAAAAATGAAATAAAACAATAGGGTCACCGGCCTTGTTTTGATTGTATTCAACATGATATAACATGTACTCTTTGATTAAAACTGAAAATATCCAATTGCGTATATATCATAAATAACATTTGAATTGGCAACATGTAGATATTATAGAAGCTAACATACATCATATACCATTTAATTAAACCATACAATACCAATTAAATGGGGTACACAGGTAAAATTTGAAGATTTTTTTTTTATGTCACCAAAAAAAAGCGTTAAATATTTAAACCACATAAATGGAAAATAAAAAAAAAACCTGCCTAATACAATTATGCGAAACTGCTAAAATATGTTCATCTACGTGTTGTCATTTAAAAAAAATAATAAAAAAGGTGTAACCGCACTTTTAACAGAGATTGTTTTGTTTAACAATCCCTACCGTCTATGTCAAATTTCATAAAATACAGCAATAAGGCAAAACCCAAGTACCGGTACATCGATTGTTAGAGATATGCATAAACATTACAAATTGTTTACAACCTTAACCGGGATCACAACAGCTTACACAAAAACACAACAATAATACAATATTTAATCGCAAACATAAGACCATACAGTATCAAACTCGACCTTAATCCTCAATAACAGAGACTTGTTGACAGATTTCCGCATGTTTAGAAGTTTGTCATTAAATGCTTTAAATTGATAAAGGTAAACTACAGGTTTAAAGAGCTCCAGTAAAAAACAAGAATGAAATAAAAGATAGAAAAAATAAATTAAAAAAAGTTAACCGCACTTGGGAGCGAACCACTGACCTGTGTACGTATAATGAACCAAGTCGGTCATTTGTGATGATTCTGATAACAAAAAAGTGGGTTGTGATAATAGCATCAGGTATTGCTATAAATATATTCTCGGTTACATAAACTTCCGCAATACCACTTAACTATAATGCTATTATTAACATTTAACAGCTTGCAATTGTACTTGTGCAGCCAAGTGATAATTATCGATACACACTTGAAGTGGTCAATGAAATGAATGCTACTTTCGCACGGGATGTTGTTTACGGAATTATCACAGACTCATATGCATTTGAATTTTTATGTGAGTATGTTTTATTTTATAAATGAAAACAAGCTGAGTTTAATTGTGCGACGGCTGTTCGACTCTTCTAGATTACATCAGTAAGATATAATCAAATATAAATGTGTTATTTATTTTATTTTTTTTTTCTTCTGCAATTTTTTTTCGCTGCGTAGAATATTACATACATACAAAGAGTTTTAAATAGTATTAGGAATTTCATATAACAAAGTATGTCATGTAGAGCAATTTCGTAATTAAATATAATATATAATTATATAATACTTATAATTGTCGTACATTCAAACATACATTTATATAAAATTATAATGTGTTATAGTTCAAGTATTTAACAACAACAACAAACACTAGTTTGTTCAATACAAACCTAATTAGTATCGAATATAAGTATGTACATATCATTTAACATAAAAAAATGCACATAAGAAGATTATATTGGTATAAGTGCTGAATTGCATTTTATACGAAAACTGATAATGCAGAGTTTACAACAACAACAAACAAATTCATATGTTGTAAGAATTATTTAACTTATGAGTTATGGTTAGTTATGTCATTATATGTGATATCAGTAAATATTTTCACAAGGGACCATATTTTTAATTCTTCATCTGATTTAATTTTTCTTTTGTAAATTTCAAAAGTTTGTTTCATACTGTTTACAAGTCCGTACTTTTAAGGGATTCTGTTTTTTCTTTGACAATGGAAGATATACCGTTTAAGCTCTAGGCAAACTATATTTAAATCATTCATTTTTGGATTAATAATTCCAAGTACCATGTGTTATTTTGATATCTTGTAGCTCCAGTGACAAATATATCCATCTACCATCATAGACAAACCGATCAGCACATAACAAGTCAAACTATAAGCGTTATAAAGGGTCGCGAGATCAGTTTTGGATGCACTGCTGTTTCTAATCCGGCTGCGCGTTATGCATGGAAATTGAGTGGTGGTATAGGTGCAAACGGCTCTTACTGGAACACCACTCTCTACGAAAACACTATCATTAGGTGTATTTTTACCAATACCCTCGACCTTACTGGGAAAGAAGCTAGAGACACGTTTAGTTCTTCACCTGTTTTCGTCAAGGTTTTGTGTGAGTAGCTTTCTGCCTAAAGGCAGATTTTACCAGTGGTTGTTTATTTTTAAACGATTGTTGAATAGTGCTTAAATCTTGAAGTTTTTATTTTCCTCTTTCGTATTTTGAGCTAAGGTGAATCTATTCGTTTAATTTTAAATAATACGCGTTTTGTTTGACATTATGATGAACGTTAATTCCTTTAATTGTCTTTACATTAAATGTTATATAAATATAACTATGTTGAGTATGTCAGGTAATAGCATTACTGTTCATATTTTTTGTATTATATAATGTTTTACACGTAAAGTCTGTATCTATATAAAGCCACTATATTTGTTCTTCTATAAGGTATCCGTATTTGTTTCTGAAACGCCAACATTTACTTTTCAAACGTGTACAACGTATTCCCCAACTAATCATCTACAGGTGATCCGCGGTCTGCAGAATTAACAACACTATGGAGCCTACTGGGATGTGCCACTCAGGAGGCATACGATGAAACAACATTTTACGTGGATGTGCAATGTATGTTAACAATTAATGTATACTATATAACGGTTTCATATAATAAATAAAACATCATACTGGACACTAACGCCAGGTTAACATGTGCACTTAACATATTGAACAGTAGAAGCTTAAACACATACTCATACATATTATTATGAATATGCGTTGGAATAATTAATGACAACACTATGTAAAATTAAGACAATCGTACAATATTAAAATGAAAACAATCTTACACTAAAAACTTTACATTTGATTTAAATTATTATATTGATCTTTTATTTTTATGGTTTTTAGGACATTCCAGATTCCGCAATTGATGTACATGAAAAAAAACTTCAAAGTGCATGTTGAGTCCAACCTTTGTTATGTTATTTTGAACGAGAATTTATTAAATTTTAAAATTTTAATTAAAATATTAATTGTGGAAAAGCAATGTTAAAATATTTAACTCGCATTGCTTATGGATGTATTCAGATAAGGGATCGTCTCCATCGGTTGGGGCTGCAGTTGGTGGTGCTGTAGGCGGAACTCTCCTGGCGGTCTTCTTGGTGGTGCTGTGGAAATATAGGAAAGCTTGTAAACGTTTGTATATACTGGAACAAAAGTGTACGTGGGTGTAAACATTACTAGTATTGCACAATTGATATACGAACAAATCGGTTTAACAGTACGTAACGTGGTCCATAAATAATATAAATACATAGCGGAATACTTCTATTTACCCCATCCCCCAACAATCCAAATCTTTGGTTCGATACTCCGAAGTACTGGAAATATGCTTTTATCACAGTGTGCTATACTTAATCATGTACCAATATCCAAATCTTACATACAGCGTTAAAATTAATTTATTGTTACGGAAACATAAAACCAGTTGTATTGATATGTGTCTTGGTACGAACTGTTTTATATGTGTAGTATACATTTTGGTACACATTTTCAGGTAAACCTTGCGGAGGTGCTCATTACGATGACTTGTTCAATAGACAGAAGTTACACTTCTATTTGTTTAATGGAATATTCCGATTTGCAATAGTTGTTTTCATTTCATTAACACGGTACTTAGTAATTATAAGACTTATTCAGCGGGATAAAAGGAAACATAAAAAGCATGAAATTTCTTGCTCCAGAGCCGAGTTCCCTGCTGCCATTACAAGTTCCGAATATGAAGCCTACATAGTCGGTATGAAATTGAATATTTAAATGCATGTAATTTCATGTTAAATAGTTATGTTATGATAAAAATGGCCACGATATTATCAAATTCAATGAAGTCATGTACATTTATATATAATCTATAATCAATATATATATACTTGTACAACAAAGAAATATATATTAAAACACAGACAATCAGTGTGGACATTAATATTTAGATGGTGCAACTAATGAATGCGTATAGTCTCCTAAAAAATATCGTGATATAAGTATGTTAAAAAATTTGTAATCATGCTACGCAAAGGAATACATGGACATGCATACATTTACCACTTCTTACTCTGAACCTGTCAAACAACAACATGTTAATACCACTGACAGGAAATTGTGATCCCTCTGGTATACTTGAGCCCCTCTGTCGTCAGCATTGAAATTCTTATTCATACTGCGTATAGACAGGCGACACTTGATACTTATTTCATTATATGAACGCGCATAATATGCCAATTTTATTATCATTATGTTAATGTTATCATAAAATGAGGAAACATGTGCAAACATATGTTCAGTTTAAGAGTGTAGGTGTAAATCATATATATTTATCTGTCTTTACCATTAAATATAAACAGTTGTTTTCATTTAAATCGCCAAAAAGAAGCAATACTTATTTGTTTGTGTTCAACAATTGCACTTTGTTTGTATTGTTTTCAATTTGAAAAAAGCCGTCATTTTCATTGACGAAAATGTTGCCGCTGTATAACATATGCCAAAAAAATCTAGGTCAAAAGAGAGCTTAGTCAGTTAGATAGAAATGTTATATTTCAAATAAATTACTAGTGGAAAATAAGATACTTTAGTCTAGTGTATATTGAATGCACGTTACCAATGTCTATTACCTATCAAACACGTGAGAATACATGCAACTCACCATCACAGATATAAAATGCTCATTGAACTGTGAATGGCAATTATATAGGGTTTCCAACCGTTTGAAAGCTAGCAAAACACGTTGAAATGAATAAAAAATGTTGTTTCGATTTCAGAATCCAAGCACAGAAACCAGTACGAGACACTCGCGGAAACTTCGTTCCACGAATATTCCGTTGTATCACATCGCGGCCTACATGATTATAGTGTTATGGGCCTTGAACCTCAAATTTCGGAAAATGATCGTGCAATAGTGAATCAGGACAACGCTTATGTTATTTGAGTGGTAACATCATTTATAACGATAATGCTAGTTATACTTTTCAAATTTTGTACAATATTCCATGACGAGTTTAAGTGCATTGAATTTATGTAGCCGATTTATGATTGTTTTTGTCAAACATATGCTATATTCATACTGCAGCATATATATGTATACATCTAATTGATCATAAGCATCTTTTATTATCCAATGAGAATGCTGCTTTCTCATGCAAATATCGAACATATGTTAGTATGCAAACATGTTTTGTTTCAATCCTTGACAATTTATTCTTACAAATATGAACATTACACGTGTGTCATAATACAATGATTTGTTTACGTTATAAAGTACAATCATAAATTAAACAAGTTAATATCTCATTAACAGATCAGAACATATTTATTTGCTCATAGTGAACATATGATATGATGGACATTATTGAAATTAATTCGAGAGGGATACAATTCATATATATTATATTTTTTTCCGAGGGTTATGGCTTTCTTTAAGATATTACTACTGTCAAATTAAATGTATTAACCCGAACAAAGTGTTTTAAATAATTAACATTGTATGACACATATTGCTACATGTATGGTTATTCCAACAAAAAAACACACTTGTTACAATATCTAACTTTAAATTGTTATTTAAGCACACTAGAGAAACTTAAATGTGTTTTAACACATGTATGTTTTGTACATAAACCATTTGTTTTAACGATCATTTATGTTTGATTTTTACGATGGATATTCCATTAATTGAAATGACCAGTTTTTACCCATTCACTAAAGACTCTATAAGTAAAACAAAACCAAATGTGCAATGTGCAGCTGGTGTTTTGAATCTATTCAATCACCAGTGAAAATTTGACGATGGAAACATATGAACCATGTAAAATTATCATCATTCAACATTGCAGCGTGTTGATGTAATGTGTCATAGTGTGTTGACTGTTCTTTGATGAAATTGTTGATACATGGTTTAATGACCGAGTTTTCAATCTTCCTTTATTTTTTTTTCTGTGAACATGTAAGTATGTCAACACCACCAGCATTATGCAACTTAATTAAATTGTCCTTAAATCGCATTAACAATCACTTAAACTTGCTTGAATAATATAAGACACGAACAACATAATTTTACTCATTAAGTCGGACATCGAAGTCTTGTGGGAAATTGTTTTATTTAAAGCTGAATACGTAATTTTCCTTGGGTGACATTGAGCCTNGTACGATTAAGTAAATTTAACAATTATTGTGAGTTTAAAAATCTTATTTAGTATTCACTTCGTTTACATTGACTAAATCATTAATAATGTATTGACAAAGAAGAGATTAACACAGATAAGGTTAAAGCGTGAAAGTTAAAGAAATTAGGTATCGTAGTTTCAGGTAGAAAGAATGTAAAATCACAGGCACAATTGTGTTTCCGTTTTTATAGTAATTGTAAACAAACAAAAGTAAAGTATAAAAGAGCTTATATCCGATAAATATCTTTCCAGTCTTGTTCTTATTCAATTACTGAAGCTTAACTTAAACACATGCGTACGATGTTTTATAGAGGGGTCTCAAAATGACTTGTAAAAAGTAGTTACTGCAGGTAGTACAGTTATTCATGAAAGAAATAAAGCATGCCATAATCATTAATAGATGGATATTTGATTGTTCATACCATTGCCTCTATTATTTGAAGAAAAAAAATAACGCTCAGCTGTGTCAGCTGTGTCAGACGTTAAGGAGTGTTGCTGCAGTTTTGCTGATTTTTTTCCATCTAATAGATTTTGCTCAAAATTTATATTTCAGTTATACATACTAATAATATATGAAAAATGAAATAAAACAATAGGGTCACCGGCCTTGTTTTGATTGTATTCAACATGATATAACATGTACTCTTTGATTAAAACTGAAAATATCCAATTGCGTATATATCATAAATAACATTTGAATTGGCAACATGTAGATATTATAGAAGCTAACATACATCATATACCATTTAATTAAACCATACAATACCAATTAAATGGGGTACACAGGTAAAATTTGAAGATTTTTTTTTTGATTTTTTTTATGTCACCAAAAAAAAAGCGTCATTTTTTTTTAAATATTTAAACCACATAAATGGAATATAAAAAAAACCTGCCTAATAAAATTCTGCGAAACTGCTCAAATATGTTCATCTACGTGTTGTCATTTCAAAAATAATAAAAAAGGTGTAACCGCACTTTTAACAGAGATTGTTTTGTTTAACAATCCCTACCGTCNCCAAATGAGATGAGTCGTAACTTACTCAAATAAGATGAGTCGTAACTCACTCAAATGAGATGAGTCGTAACTTACTCAACATAGATGAGTCGTAACTCACTCAAATGAGATGAGTCGTAACTCACCCAAATGAAATGAGTCGTAACTTACTCAAATCAAATGAGTCATAACTCACTAAAATGAGATTAGTCGTAACTCACCCAAATGAGATGAGTCGTTACTTTTTCAAATGAGATGAGTCGAAACTCACTCAAATGAGATGAGTCGCAACTTACCCAAATGAGATAAGTCGTTACTTACTCAAACGAGATGAGTCGTAACTCACTCAAATGAGATGAGTCGTAACTCACCCAAATGTGCTGCTCTCACACGAAGGCTACTACAAATGCAGAGTTAACAACACTATGGAGCCTACTGTGATGTGCCACTCAGGAGGCATACGATGAAACAACATTTTACGTGGATGTGCAATGTAAGTAAACAATAAACGTATACTATATAACGGTTTCATATAATAAATAAAACATCATACTGGACACTTACGCCAGGTTAACATGTGCACTTAACATATTGAACAGTAGAAGCTTAAACACATACTAACACATATTATTATGTATATGCGTTGGAATAATTAATGAAAACACTGTATGTAAAATTTAGACAATCGTACAATACAAAAATGAAAACAATCTTACACTACAAACTTTACATTTGATTTAAATTATTATATTGATCTTTTATTTTTATGGTTATAAGGACATTCCAGATTCCGCAATTGATGTACATGAAAATAACTTAAAAAGTGCATGTTGAGTCCAACCTTTTTTAATTTTATTTTTAACGAGAATTTAATTAAATTTTAAAATTTTAATTAAAACATTAATTGTGGAAGAGCAATGTTAAAATATTTAACTCGCATTGCTTATGGATGTATTTAGATAAGGGATCGTCTCCATCGGTTTGGGCTGCAGTTGGTGGTGCTGTAGGCAGAAATCTCCTGGCGGTCTTCTTGGTGGTGCTGTGGAAATATAGGANCACACTTGAAGTGGTCAATGAAATGAATGCTACTTTCGCACGGGCTGTTGTTTACGGAATTATCACAGACTCATATGCATTTGCATTTTTATGTGAGTATGTTTTATTATATAAATGAAAACAAGCTGAGTTTAATTGTGCGACTGCTATTTGACTCGTCTAGATAACATCATTAAGATATAATCAAATATAAATGTGTTATTTTTTTATTTTTATTTTTCTTCTGCATTTTTTTTCGCTGCGTAGAATATTACATACATACAAAGAGTTTTAAATAGTATTAGGAATTTCATATTACAAAGTATGTCATGTATAGCAATTTGGTAATTTAATATAATATATAATTATATAATACTTATAATTGTCG
>VMBQ01002038.1:139436-150470 GCA_007657795.1 Dreissena rostriformis | reverse complement strand
ACTACTACTACTACTTCTACTACTACTACTTCTACTATAACTACTCATACTACATAACTACATAGTCAAACACAGAATTCTAGCATCATTTGTGACATGCATAACAAACGTGACCAGTGGGAAAAGTCACAGCTTTAAAATTTTATAAATAGATTAGCATATATGTATGTTAGTGTACACATCTCGCATTAAGTGAACACATGAAACATGGTTTTGCCTGATTTCAAACACGTGTGTGCAATCTTCTTGGTAGCGATTCACTTGTCATGTATTAATTCAAGAAACTAAGATTTAAATGCATTTAGTGAACACATGTTTTACATGATAGAAGTTCTTTACAATGCGTGTTATCTACATAATTATTTCACAGATACATGCACAGAAATATATGCTGGAACTGGCGATGTGAACATGCAACTGACTTTTTATTTTAATTGGAATACTATTGGTGCAAGTGATCCACGTAAAGTATCATGCTTCAAAGGAGGCACATACCACATCGGGGATCGCCAATGGCTGGGTGGTACCATACTATGCGCCAAAACAGGAGACATTCATCGCATTTACGAATTGTCTTCTAACAAAGCCTATACGGCAGTATACATAACTATACGTTTTTTAATGAAACAATGGCAGGAAAATATAGCTGCTCCAATCAAGACGGCAGTCAGAAGACTTTAATCTGCATTAACGCATTGGGTATGTAAATCTCCAAAACATGTAAATGGATTTGTTTGAATTTTTGTTTCCATTTGTGTGGTTTGTTATGCATATTTATAAATTAACAAACTATCATCATCTTGTAATTTAGGAAGTATGCATGATTATGTATGTATTTATGTGTTTATTATTGTAAGTGGTATTAATTAATGTACCCGCTTCTTTGAAGCAATATGTGTATATAATTTATACTCTTTACATTTATTTTTAGACATTGATTGCTTGTAATATTTTCTTTTGAACAATATCTCAATTAACTTGTTTATTTAGTAGCCATATATTAAGCTATTTTATGAACTAAACTATAAACCATCGCTAATATACACTTAACGTCGATACAATTTCATTTAATTGTAATAAATGAAGTAAACAAGTCTCGTGATTTTATTGGACGTTTTTGACGTGTAAATACTTGTTTAAAATTATTGTGAGACATTCTCTCATCTCACAACATATATAAGTAACAGACCACTGCATGTAACAACCATGTTTGAGTTAATTAATTGTTTAAATGAATCTTTAAGAACGTCACAGAAAATATAATTTAAAATAACATTATACAACATTGTAAAATTAACTGTCACGATGACCAATATATTTCCTTACGTGTCAAGATAATTAAATGGAAATTTCTCGTGATTTTCAGTTTGTTTTACATAGCCATATACAAACAATTACACATAATCTATAATATCATGTCTTATACAAAATCCAATGTGTTTTAACGGAAAATTAAATAAACAGTCAAAATTTAGATGGCCATTCAAGAGCCATGATAATTAAGTAAAACCAACACGATGTTTCTAATTAGAGATTGTTTTGTTTAAGCACTGACATTATTTTTTCAGATATCTTTCAACAAAAAATGTTATAGGAAAATGTTGGCATCAACCATAGATGACGTTACGGAACGCTAATTGTCCTATATTTCTCAGTTTTAACATATCCAAAAACAACAATATGTAGGAAAACAGCATTTGATAATATCACCTTCCGTTTAACTTAAACCTAATATTCCGTGGTATTAATGTACTCATTCGAAAAGCTTTGAGAAAAAAGTAAGGTATTCGAAACTTTTTTAAACTTTGCAGCGAACCTCACTTCGTTGGAACTACTTCCACAGACCAACGTCACATATCCAATATACAAAGAGCAATCTGTGTTCACATGTACAACAAAAACCAAGTACTGTAGTACATCGCCAAGTATCACTCAATTGACGACAACTACATGAACTGAGAAGAGGCTGAATCATACGTCAACACCAGTCAAAGAGGATTTACAGCCTAAAGCATCCTTTATAATAACTCCCCGTCCAAATTACTTAATTATATAAATGATCGCATGTTCTTGGTATCAGTACCATAATCTATCCAATATTAATTGAACTCAGATTCCAATGTGTTTAATGAGATTTGAAAGTCTTCTTAAGGGATGTTGTATGGTATTGAAGGCAATACTAGTGTCCTATTTGATATAATATCTCTTTTGATCTTCACGATTGACTTGAAGCTTGCATTGATGAAATCCGTGTCTTAATCGTTTGGATTACAGACAAAATAACACGATTTTTGTTGTCTAAAAAAAATATGCCTAAAGAAGTTATACTTTTTTACGACTACATGGTCTGCACGAATACTGGTCAAACAAATACAATTTAGTAGTAAAATTTACTAACATGGATATATATTTCTGCATCTGTGTTTCGATGCATTGGCTGTTTTAATAGCTGCGTTTGTGCTCTCTTTTATTGTCTCACTTGCAACGCTCAATGCCAAGCAAAAAGAACATGTAGTGACATATTTATGTGTGTCGCGCAATAAAGAAGAAAAATAATGTACTCTGAATTATCTTAGAAGATTAAAAAATATATAGTAATCGAAATCATAATGAACTTTGTGAGGAATTACGATCAAAAAAAGCTTACGCTTCATTCTGTAAAAACATCTGTTTTATTGTTCTTATCTCGAATAATAGTCCCTTGTAAATTCTCAATGTTGATATGTCTACTCTTGAACTGGGTCTTATAGATGTTGTCGTATATTGGATCATACTCAATGGTATGCGATATGTATAGACAATATCGATATTGAATATCGTATATTCATCAATATAGGGTTTTTATTTTTGCACAATTAGCAATGATACAGATACGTAGGTACAGCCACATATATATGCAATTTAAAAGTGAGTCAGAATTCCATAGATTTGACTAGGATGTTTTTTAATATCTTATATAAGTGCATACATCAAGTACTTAAGTCTTCTTGACAAGTATACGGTCGGCAGAGATTCTGTTGGTCACGCGCTCAGATATATAGTTGGACAGGGTGTAGACACTGTTTTCTGTGGGTAACGGGTAATCATAAAAAAAAATAAGTAACTAGATTCTGTTGATTTCAGGTTCTTTGATTGTGTATAGTAACCTGGTTAAATGGAGCTCGGGTTCTTAACTAGTGTGTATAGCCAGCGAGGTATGTGGTCTCGTATTTAGATAATATGTGTAAAGTCATCGGATTTCGAGTGTCTCTGTTTGTATAGTAGTATGGCAAAGACCAAACGCACATTTGGGATTCTTGGAACTGCAACCAATTGGAGAATGAGAGCAGACTTGAAGAAACAGCTCAAGTTTCCGCAGGAGATCATCGTGACAAACCAGAGATACGACATTGTACTGTGGTCAGCTGCATCAAAACAGGTTGTGATGGTGGAGCTCACAGTACCATGGGAGGAGCGGATCGAGGAGAGCTTCGAACGGAAGCGCACAAAGAACCATGCTCTCACAGATACATGCACAGAGAAATGCTGGAAGGCATGGTGTTTTCCGGTGGAGGTTTGCTGCAGAGGTTTCCCAGCGCAATCACTGTGGCGCACTTTAATCAGTCTTGGGGTTACAGGACAGGTACGAAAACGGGCAATATCGGTTGTTACATGTGAAACGGAGTCTGCTTCCTTGTGGCTATGGCGGAAGAGAAAGGAGAAGTAGATAGGGGGACACAGGGATGTTAAAAAGCGACTGGCCACCGAGAACGGGCAGATGAGGAAGTGTAGCGGTGGCTTACTATCTCCTTGCCGGAAATTGATCACTTCCGGTCGGCACACCATATGAGGACGTCGTGGGACAGTGCCGACACGTCCGATGAATATGGCCCCACCTGATGAAGGAGATCGTAGCAGCATCGTGGCTGTATCTGACAACTAGTGACCGTATTCTGTAGGTACAAGGCTATGTTATAGACGATAGAGTCACTTTATTGTTGTGGGTCTATTTTTTTTTAAAGTATATATATTCACCGGTTCCTGTAAGTCTCGGGATTTTAAAAAGTGTGCATATTAGCCGGGTCGTTCGGTTTTGGGTTCTGATATAATGTGTATTGTCACCGGGTTATTTGAGCCTCAAATTTTCATGCGACATGTATAGTAACTGGATTCTGTAGGTCTAGGTTTTATTATATACGAGAAGACGCGCCTTGATGTTTTGGTCACGGGTTATAATATGGCGGGTTTATGTACCATGAAGGTATCTTGTTCCGATATTGCGAGTATATGCTAAACTATATGTGGATCTCGTGCCTTGCCATCGTTGTTGAAGGCACCAGGGTAGGAGGTCTCGTGTTCAGATATAGATAGTGTAGATAAAATGGTATGTGGGTTTCGGGTTCTGATAAATCGAGTATAGGTTACCACAGTATGTGGCACACGTGTTCTTAATTGTTGCGTAGCATAGGCACAACGGTTTGCAGGTCTCGGGTTTTGATATCAAGTGAATAGGCACCACGGTAAGAGGGTATCACTTTTTTTTTTAAATAACCAGGCATACGGCAAAACGACGGTCTGTGGGAATGTATGTCTTTGATGCATGTTATTGTGTGTTACTGTTTATGTTTCATGTTTCGGTCTTGTTGCTCATATCCACATATATTTGTTAAAAATAACCAATACGTGAATCTAAGCTAAACATATGTTTGGAACCTATACATATATGCAATTGCTCTATTCAATTAATAAGTATGTATAACGCTATTCACATTCGATACACAATTTGATAACTACTTCTTCCTCTCACTTTCCATTCGTCTTGTCGCTATTATTGATTTGTGGTATTGTTCTGTCTCATTTAACTACTAGAAATGAAGAAGGATACAAACACTATAAACATATGGGGACTTAACAGGCGCGAATCGTTTTTGTGAAAATATGGTATTAGCTCCCTTTTGAAAAAGTCTTCTATCGAGGATCATATAACGCAAGTCATGTTTAATGCAAGATATTGACAAACGTGTATTCGGCTGTAAAATGATAGCATATCGGGTGACTTAAAACCACGCTATCAAGTAGCGAAGTAAGTCAAGGTTCCGATGTTTATGCAAAGCAAAGGGAACTTTA
Source organism: Dreissena rostriformis (assembly GCA_007657795.1). Taxonomy (NCBI): domain Eukaryota; kingdom Metazoa; phylum Mollusca; class Bivalvia; order Myida; family Dreissenidae; genus Dreissena; species Dreissena rostriformis. The sequence goes on along the minus strand of VMBQ01002038.1, from coordinate 145,364 downwards.
AAGCGTACATACCAACATTGGGCGAACAACGTTATTTTTGTTCAGCGACGCAACAGTAAAATCATTACTTCGTTTCACTTTGTGGTATGTTATTTTATAACATTATCTTTTTACTTAATCTTGCCAGAATTTAATTTAATTTAATGTTTGAATTAACTGGAATATTTGTGTACTAAATTGTGATTTAAATAACGTATACATGTAGATAGCATTCTGGTATATATTGTTGGTAGAAATAAGGCTCCAAATGCATTTACACCAATATGTGTTTGTCTATTTTGAATATCGCGTTACTTTCAAATTGCGAACGTGAACGCTGGATCGCATACTATTTCTTATATGTTAATAAGCACGTTGTTAATAACAATCAGGAAAACACCTCATGGCTGAACATAAAACATGTGAAACCTAATAACGCAATCCAGGTTTTTCGCAATCGATACTCCTTCAAAGCTTGTTTGTGTGAACGATAATAGAGGTCTGCAAATACGTCCTTCGATTTATGTTTGGGCTAGCTGATTGCAGATTGTCTGCAATCGGAAGAACATATTGGTATTTTCAATGCATAACTTAAGCCGGGCAGACGTAGGTGATATCTAATAAACTACTTTTATGTTTAAACGTCCAGGTGTAACATATATGCCTATATTTGTTATTCCAATTAATGGAACAGGACATACTGATCGTTAAACTGATACTAGATTTGCACACTTTCAAATAAAGAAAAGGCAAGAAAATGTAGTTGTATATTTATATTCACTTCCTAAGAGACATGTTTTACGGGGATATGCACCTAACAAGAAAAGCTCATTAAGTGCAAACATTGATCATTTTCCGTTTGAAGCAAGCCTAATCACATTAAGTAATTGTATAATAGAATAGCGTTTCATGTTTTAATCAAATTTTTGTTTGGTTTTGAATTGATGTTTCATGCTATTATCAAGGTGTTTGTATTTTATATAAAAAGAGTCGATCATACGTATTGGAAATGACCAAAGATATAAAGTCTTTTCTTTTATCTACGCTTTGTACGTTAGATCATCTTCTTTTTCTTATAATCATTATACGTATCATGGATATTTGATTAATTAAGCACGAGCATATAAAACAGCATGTAAATGGGAAACAAACCTACTTATAAGTTGGGAATAAACCTCATCCGTCTTCTTGTTTTATTAAAATGATTCTTTCCCGAGGATCATATTACGAGCTAATATTTACACCACGCAGCAGTCACGTGTTATGAAACTGCAACTAAATCGCATGTTTTAAACCCACTTAAAAATTTCGATAATTTTGTTCAAAGCCTCAATTTCATTGAGGACAAGTATAACGTACTTAAGCATGGCCTACTTGCGTGTTTGCGCTGAAAATATGACAATGTGCCCTTAGTTTTCAACAAAACAGCTGAACACACATTGTATCTTTGCAATCTGATACAACGCCTGGGAATGGCGGTCTGATACAATCAATATCCCAGTCAGGCTTGCTCTTCATTATTATATTTGTCATACCAGCAGGCTAACTATAGTTTTCTCAATTTTCTATAACAGCAGGAATGTAATTATCGACTGTGTAGAATTTTCTTCGACTAACCGAGATGGGGTGAACAGATAAATACAAAGAGTTGCATGTCATGGTGGTTTAAGGTGTCATTATGATACGGATATTTAAACCATTTTTCTTCCTTTAATATTATTGTCCTTCCATTATATATTTTTTGAATATAAATTGTTTTTTACATAACGCCTTTAAGGAACATATTTTGATCGAAACTATCAGATCATTTGATCCAGGAAGGAGAAAAATCCATTAACAAAAGGCTTTACCGTGTCGTTAAGATATTGTATCCTATTCATGCATTTCTTCTTCATGCCTATGCGCCATTGCTTGTTTTTCAGTAGCAATGTGAACCTCACTATATTTTTTTTTTAATTTGTATAAACAGCCATTGCATTCAAGTGGGTCAAACATGCTTGCAGAGGCTTCTTCAGTTACAGGTGCGATAATGTCAATTGATTAAAGTTTATATGTGCGGCCATTTGATCATTATATCAGCATTTTTGTCCAGTTTAAGCCTTTAGGTAATTCGATCTCTTTACGTTCGGCAGTCAGTAAGAGCATTTATAAGTGCCAACTGTTTCAATTCATATTATCATGTTTTTGATCAACCACTGAACATTCGTGTATCGTTGCATTCAACGCCTATATGAAAGGCAATTGTATAAAGGTGTTACGACTTCAATCCTTTGTTAACGCTTGACGCGTGAGATATTTTGTAAGAATAGCGTTTATAATATGTACTTATTTTCACAACGTAACTTTGAACATATGAATTTGCGGGGCCAGGATTGACGCTATTTTGATTGCCGAAATTGCTCGCGCGGTCTTTATCCCACGTAGTCAATATGTTTAACCAGAACATTAGTTAAAGGCGACGTATTATGTTTGTATTCACAACAGTTCGTATTTGGGCTCTACATTATTAACAATCCATTACTACATTATGTACAATTTGGGTCGTCAGATTTAACGTAGATCATAGGTAAATTATGCATGGTAAGTTTAACCGTGACCGTTGTGTATATTGTATTAGCATTAGCTACAAATCAGGATCGGGTAGGTAGGTTGCCAATTCTGTAATCAATATCAATATGACAGATTTTTTAAGACAAACAGTGAATACGTTTTACTGCAAATGATGTTCATATGACACATCGACGTGTGTTTGTGCCCAAATGTGAGCCAACAATTTTCAAAATAGTATACCCGTTAATGGATTGGCAAGTTGAAGGATGGATCATATTTTAGTTTGAACAAAATAATGTAGTTGCCCTAAGGATTCTAAGGATGTCCTGAAGGTGGCCATACTGTTCTGGTAAACCACACATCGACCTATATGATTGGTCATTTATGTCGAATTATTTCGATGTAATGTATCATTTCAAAACGCATCGATTCATTTTGAACACATGATGCATTGGTTTCATCTTTGACTTCTTGTATTTCTGAATCTTACATCGAATGGGGACAGAATAGGATGCAGTAGCTATATAGACACCCTATCGTCTAGAAGTGGATTTATATCAAACCTCTTCAAAGTCAACAAGATTGATGCCTTACTTAACAATTGAGTTCAGTATTATGCGTTAACATGTGAAGATGTTCGTTTTTATAACTAAACAATTTGAACGTCGTGGTGTGGGAAGTGTTTAGTCTAGGGTTGTCATCAAAACCCTTTTTTAAACTTCATAAATATAATTATTTGAGATTTTTGGAATATAATTTAAGTCTTATTTGAGTATAACAACTGTAATTAATCCATAGGCGGAAGTAAAATGACAACATGGCCATTAACCAGTAATACTTTCGTTATCCGTCTATATCGTGTGACAGAAGATTTACAGAATGCATGAGTAAATTACGCAAATTGAAGTCAAGATGTGTTTGGCTCATCGCTCTTTTAACACTCGCATTGACTATTCTGGTAATTGAGACGGTTGATGCGATAATTAAAGGAAAAATAATTAAGCCACTATTTTTCTTCCCTGGCAATGACTTCTATACCTTTTAAAGGATATCGATACAAATTGGATAACCTGTTTAGGTCATTAAAATGCTGAGCAGAAGGCCTCGGTAATCTCAATCTTAAGGTCACAATATAATGTTGAAAGTTTGAGCGTCCATTTTTGAGTTCGCTCATTAGTCAATCATGCTGGCTAGGAGTCAATGGTACCAAAATAGGTCAAAATAACAATTGCGGAGAATATAGCTGTTTGGGGGACTGTTTTGTTTGATTGAACTCAATATAAAAGTATCGAACTGCAATTGACTGGCTCATTTTTCATAACAATCGGAAAAAAACGGCGCTCAGGCTGACATGCGTCTCAAAGTAACTAAACCGATTTAGTGTTCACAAGGTTTCAATACATATAAGTAACACGCCACCCTCTGAAATCTATGTTTTTCAAATGATCGAAACCATTTTCGAACTCGGTCGACAAATCATTCGACATAATTTTCTGAGTGTCATATGCACGAGCACATTATGTAATTTTCAGAGAGTAGTAAAGCTTGTATTTAAGCCATATTCGGAAATATACTCCGAGTAGTCATGTATCTCAAAAGGCCGAAACCATTTCGAACAAAGCTAATATTACATTAAAACATGAGCAATGTTCATGATTATTTGGCTAAATACGCGACTTCAAGAATGTTTGAAATTTCACTATAGTTATACAAGAGGAAATGACATGTCCCCTAGCACCCATGTTGTTCAACGTTACAAAGCTATCTTCGCATTCAAACGATATATCATAAGAATACATTATTAAATTAATGAAAATTGTACTTTAGGTGTGACATATGAAAGTTTATATTATTACACTATGACCATATAAAGCTGGACTGCACTGTGGTGGCAATGTTGCCAAAGGACCGAAACACAATATTTAACTAGGATATCTGGGGAATACATTTTCAGAGCATGTTTCATGTTCATTGAGCAACATTTGATTTCTGGAGTGTTGTCAATCCTTTTCTTAATTTGACATAGTGACCAAATTTTTAACCCAACTTGATTCAGTACCAGACACGGCTGGGATATCATTTACCTAAATGTTATGACCAAGTACCATGAATAGTGTGTCAATTATGTGGTATATAAAGTATTCACACAATGTTGACGATGACTGCCAAACGACGAACGGCGAACAAAATTCATTTGCTAAGGCTCGCAATGAGCACGTTGAGCTCAGGTGAGGTAACATTGGTTTGAGAGAAGACAATCCTGTTAAATTACGTATGAAACACGATTTATGTATAAGGCTCATGGGATATGTTCAAGTTTTATGATATATGTTAAGCGGTAAAAGATACTTCAACGGAATGATAATATCATAAACATTAACATGTATAAAGGCCTGTCATAAGACAAAATGCAATGCATGCTGATTTAGTTTTATTAAACAATTCTTATTTACAGGCAAACATTATCGTAATAATGTGACATATAATGTTAATAATGTTAACATCAATCTGATTAGGCTAAATATGAGTATGCATTTAATTGACATTCGAAAAAAAACACTTTAAAACGTCGTCTCGGCTATAGCGCGACACTATTTACTGGAAAAATATTTTTTCTGAAACAAGTACTTTCACTTAACATTAGACACAACGTTATATCATAAATCTGTGTTCATCGATGACACATACAATATAGTTGGAAAATGACTTGTTGTTTAAATGTCGATACGAACGGTGTTAAACACTACGCACATCCGTTCAATTAAGCATATGGACATTTAAATTAAAGGCTCCGATTATTTAGAAGTTCCAAATCATTTTGTCTTGGCACATACACTTCTTTACATATTTCTTCAATATATGGCTGATATTAGAACTCGATTGGTCATCGTCGGTTCAAGTACTACTTAAAAGTACTCCGTGTACTGTTCAAAATACTACAAAATACCCGGGATACGGAAAATATACTACAAAATACACCGGGATATGGCCGGTTGCCTTTATACGAATTTCTGTACATCGGATACTTTGCAGTATACTTAAAGTATCCGGGGTACATTTAGGTAGTACCTGTAACATAACCGCGTATGCATAGTAATTATTCTTATATCATTAATATGATCGGAATACTTAGATGTTTTAATTATGTAGAAAATGTTAAAAGTTTATTTACACCAATAATTATAATTCAATTACAGATAATGTTAATGATATGAGTTACAGATATTATTGATATTATAATAGGAACGATGAAATGTTTTAATAATATGAGAAAATGTTAAAAGGTTTATTTACATTAATATTTATAAATAAGATAACTAGTATAATTAAATCTTATATCATAATAATATGAAGAACATATTTGAATATTAGAAACAATAATAACGTAAATGAAATTTA